>VWYP01003021.1:0-128838 GCA_013400435.1 Pycnonotus jocosus | reverse complement strand
TTGCTTCCCCCCCCCCCCTTCTTCTTTCTTCCTTTCAAAAGGACGAAGTCCCTGGAGAGCTCTAATCTGGAGAGGCTGGAGGCTCCCCGAAGGGCTGGCCAGCCGATGGGGCAGGAGCGGGAAGGGGGAAGGGAGAGGGTGGAGGTGGTTTAGGGAGGCGAAGGAGAGGTGGAGGGCAAGAGGAAAGTAGTAACTAATAAGCATGCAGCCGGCCAGCTGTCAAGATGCTGACAATACTGCTCCGGGTGCAAAGAGCCCGACAGGCAGCGCTGGCACGGAGATGGCGCAGGGTCCTCCCGGGAAGAGCCTGCCGCCCCTAAGAGCCTGCCTGAACGCGGCACAAGCGGCAAGGGAAAAAAAAAAAAAAAAGGGGGGGGCGCAGAGGGAGCGTGCTGCACAGCCTCTTCAGAAACAAAGTGCACCTAGGAAACAGATGTTGTTGCTGCAACAAGCCTGGAACTACTGGCTGCTCTCTGGCTCCTTCTCCCAAGTGCTTGCAGGGAGAAAGTGGCCCTGGAGCAGCTGCCGGGGCTGCTCCTGTGGCTGAGACATGCTGCATCTCCAATCAAAACCTTTCAGTCCAGCTTCACTCCCAAGCTGGAAGAGCTGGCACAGTTTTAGACCAGCTTTTCCTCTGCACTCTCCATCTTTCTCATTTGTGATCCACCTGTAGACTCTCCTGCCTCGCAGCTAAGGTCCCAGTTTAGAGAACTGAGGAATCCTGAAAAGAGTGTACATCTGCAGCACCTACAGAAGGGTGCAGGTCCTGCATCCAGGGGCTTGATATTCCAGTGTCAGAGAACCAGCAGAATTGCTGCATCAAGGTCGTGCGAGATCAAGGCACCACAGAGGCTCAACCTACTCTTTTGCCAAGGCAGGGAGAAAAGGGTCAGAGTCCCCTTGAAAACCACATTAATGTAGTCACACACTTGCAATCAGTTATTTCCTCTGGAGTGTTTTTAGTGTTCCTCACAGCTGCTACAAACTCAGCTGCTGATGGTGCAGCAACAAAGTCTTGCTTTTTTGAGGCTTTCCTATGGGACAATGCTGAATCTTCATGGTAAGAAATATTTCACCCACTGATATCAGTATGATGTGAAAACACACCTTCAGTCTTAGAAGCAAGGGATTTAATGCACTGTATTACTTGCCTGAAGCATTCTGTCTCTTGCCATATGAAAACAATACTCACGTTATCATTCCCATCACAACTAAAGTCGGATATCAGTGTCAATGCAGTCAGAGCTGCAGGCAGATGCTGTACTAAACACAGAGGAAGAACAAACCCATGTCCTCTAGACTTCACGCCATGGGTAGAAGAGTTAGTTACTTTCGGATGCTTGACATAAGCACTAAGAAAATTTACCCGTCTATACCTTTTTGCTCTTTGGACAAAGAGGAAAAACATGTAACAGAGAGCTGGGAATAAGTGAGAGTGTACATCTGGGCAAGAAAAACCCAGGGAATGGCTCTGCTGGCAACTGATGGAGTGGGACCCACAGGATGGGTGGTGAGTGCCAGCTGATGCAGCTGGCCCTGGTCTGGGCTCCACCATGCTGAATGCTACATCAGCATGAGCCGGGCCTCAGGTTGTTCCCTCCCTGTCAGCAGCTGCAGTGGAGGAGGGCGCAGGGAGTTCCCACCAGGAGCTGTCATCACACAGGCACAGATGTGCCTGTGGGTAGTTTACATTACTCAGGGCACTGCTTTTGTTTTTCCCTTCTCATCCTTTGCAAACAAAAAAACCCCAAACCTTGAAATCTGATGTTGAGAGTCTAATTGCCTCTTGGGTTAGGGAGAGGTCAGAGAGAAGGCAGGCCTGGCAGACACTGGGGAACTGATGTCAGGCAAAAGGCCTCAGAGATACTAAAAGGAAGCGTGGAATAAAGGTGGCAGAAAAGAAAGAGCAGGAAAATTAAATTTAGATGAGAGGGTCAAGAAGGAAGAAATAGAGGAGTTGGGATTTTGGCAGATTTCCTTATGTTGCATTTGTCTTCATTGCTTCAAGGCAAGGACATGGCAATGCCTGTTCTCCTCTGAGCAGGGGCTGTCACCTCACACCATCACCTCTCAAGCAACTCCCTCACCCCAGCTAAAACTCTTCCACTTAATATAAATGTAGTCTGCTCAGAACAGCAGGAAAACCACTCCTGCTCTCCACCAGAAACTCCTTGCTGCTCTAAGACAAAAGCTTAATCAACAGATACTTCTACAGTAAGTCCTGGTCCCAGTGAAACACCATTTTTCCATGGGGATCCTGAACAGGATGCTCTTCTCCAAAGCTGTTTTCACTCTGCATCGCTTCCCCCACAGCTCTTGGGGAACACAAACAGTCAACTCTCACTCCCTGACTACAGGACATCAAGATGTTGACCAGAACAACCATTTTGCCAATGATGTGGCACCAATGCTAAAAAAACCTGCAAATCCTAGGCTACCTAGTATCACCCTACGGCCTCTCTGCAACCAAAGCAGTGGTCAAGAATGGGAAGAACGACCACAAATCATGGCAAAGGTGTGACATGGAGTGCCCTGAAAAGACCCATCTCCATTTCATTGTTTCTGTCACGTGATGGGGTCAAGCTTGCAACAGGACAGACAATAAATAACCCAGCATCCATTCATGCTGGTAACCACCAGCTGAAACACTCCTCTCTCTGTATAATATAAACCAAAGCACAGAGGAGTGGTGGACAAACCCCACCAGTCAGCATCTGCATGGAGCACAGCAGGAGTGCTCAGGGAGCACACACATTTCAGTGTCTGTCAGCTGTGGCTACCTGCAAACTGAAACTCAGAAGCTCTTGCTCACAGAGTAGGTCACAAGCCAGAGACAGCAGCTATGGATGCTTTTTAAGAGCAGCCCACATCTTCATAATGCTTAAACTTGAGCCTACCTTAAAGTACCAAACTAAAAAAAAAAAAAAAAAATTTAAAAAAAAATTCCAAATAATCTTTGTCTAGGAACAGTAGAAAAATCTTGTCCATGTCCAATTAGAAACAGTAACAGATTGAAACAAAGACATGAATAAAAAAATTCTAAACCGCAAACCAGAAAAGTCGACAGAAACTGCCAGTGACACTGTTAAGCCTTCCTTGGGGGAAACTGCTATGGGGAAATTTTCCTGTGGGCAGAGCAAAGACTTGGGTAGTTTTCCTAGGCTCTGAACCTTCTTCCAGTGAGTACTTGAAGAGCAAGGGTGCCTACAACTGCTGCAGTAAAAAACTGACCAAGCTTATCATAAACATAAGCCAGTGGCACAAGAGAAATACCTGCTAAAACAACACATCCTCTGGATTATAACAGAGGACTTGATTCTACTGCCACCAAAATCAGCCTGATCTTTGCCATGACTTCAATGGGAGCAGGCCCAGAAACTGCATTAACAAGCACAAGGCTAGTTTAACACAGTTGACATCAAAATCCAGAAGAGCACACAAAAGAGACAGGACAAAGTACTTGCCAGTAACGTCAATACAAAGTTTAATCCCCAGATGGCTGCCTTTAGAGACATCCCCATCACCACCATAAAGAGAAACTGCCTTCTAGTTTGCACTCCTTTCAGCAGTGACTTGTTGCTGGGATGCAAAAGAACACAAGCCCGTTTTTCTTGTCGTTTGAAGATGGTATTTAAAAGTTGGGGATTTTTTCTTCGTTCATAAATTTGAGAAAAAATGGGAGTTTTTACTCTCCATAGCTGTCACTAAATTGCTTTTCACTAACAATAGTAATTTTTGTTATGGGAGCAGGTCAAAAGCCTCTAGAACTCTCTGCTGGGACAAATTTCCCCTGGAAGACATGTCACTACTCCAAAAAACACAAGAGGAAGCTCAAGGCTAGCAAAACAAAGGGACAGAAAGGACTGTCCATAGAAAGTGCTTTGGCTTGTGCCAAATGCCTAAGGTGGGGTGTGGGGATTAGTGGAGAGTGCCAGAACCCAGATGGGCTGAGCCAGAGTCCTACTTTGTGCCATGATCAGCAGCTGCCACGCTGCTCCAAAACCCCATGGGGCCCATCCCAAGGTGAAAAACCATGGGGGACACACTCACAGTGGGGTCTCAGGATGGGGTCCCAGACATGAAGAGGAGAGGGCTGCATTTGTTTAGGCTTTTTTAAAGGTTGTGTTTGCATGTGATTTGCCCCATTTACCATCACAACAATAAACGTGCCTTTCCAAAAATCATGGTCCTGTTGAGGACAGTGAGCCAATCAGTGAAGCAAGACCTCAGGTCACCCTGCACAGACAGATGGGCAGGGCCGGCATATGGTTTCTCTCTGTCGACAAGGGGATGCTCCGTAACAAAAGGATGGCAAAATGCTGCTGCCTCAGCGCCTGGGAAGCGAGACTCACCTGCCTGTGTCCCAGCCAGCTCCTAGGACACACTGGCCAGTGCCACAGTCAGGCTTGTCAAGCAGCAGCACCCGTGAGGGCTGGGCACTGCCACGGGCTCCCACTTGTCGCTGCTGCCCGTTCGCACTGGAAGCCAGGCTGAAAGCACACGAGCTCAGAGCCCAGGGCCCCTCCCCAGGCCTTTCACACAACGAGCATCAGCAGCAATTCCAGCTGTAAAGTTTGCTTTCCTTGACGCACAGTTTACTTTCTCCATTCCCCCGCATCCCACCCCTGCCACTTACCCCTCACTCCAAAAAGGCTCTCTCAAACAGGCTTAAGCTTTAAACAAATAAGGGCTTGGCAAGCAGCAGCCTGCTCCCGTTTCCCTCCCCAGCAGCCCTGCTCTCCTCCCCCCGCCGCCTCCACCTCTGAGCCGTGGCGCAAGCGGAGCTGGCGAGCGCCGCGCAGGCACAGAAAACAAACACGTGGAGCAGAGCCAGCTGTGAGGTTGAATTTGGCATACAGTGTTTGCAGAATGAATAAAAGCACATGGGAGAACAGGGAATGGGAGCAGGGGGACAGAGTGGGGAGCCGGGGATGCCCTGGGCTCCAGGGGAGAGCGTGACTCCTTACAAAGCCCTGGCACAGGCCCGCTGGAGGGTCCTGTGCCCTGCATGGAAGTGGAGGGAGGGAAAGTCCTACAGCCACACTTCCTGGGCTATTTGGCGTCACACTTCCCCACCCCTTTTCTAGCGAGGTGGACTGTTTTTGCACATGCTTGCCCTCCCTCCCAGGCAAAAATTAGTGTGTTCTGATGCAACACGTGAAAAATAAATGCACTTTTACCCCGCCCCCCGGCATGCAATTCCCCCCCTTTCTTTCTTAAGGTTTCTATTTCCCATGAACATTATGCTCCAGGGCCCCACAGCACAGGAAACCCTGACCCAACTGCCCCGTCACCTCAACTGAGATTATGTATGTTGAAGGTCCACATTTACACTAATCCCCTTCCCAACTGTCCCTTTCTGGAAGGGTTTCAGACAAAATATCCCTCCTCTTAAACCCAGGCTCCCAGGGGATGTTAGCTTGGATATTATTTATTATTCTGCCCTCATCAGTCTGGTCTAGCCATGGGAATGGCATTGAAAGGCTTTGGGAATAGATCACGTATGGCCTTACATCAACACTGGATCCATGCAGGTTTTCCTCCCTATCCCAGTCATCTCCAAGCAAAATGAAAGAGAAATGTATGCACTCTGCCTGGTTTGGGGCAGAATCCAGCGATTTGACATGGTTTGTTTGTGGTTTCCACCCAAAACCATAAACCAGCCCAGGTTAGCTTGGAAGGTCCTCAGCTGTGTTTGGAGGCTGTAAGAAAAGCAGCAGTGTCCTACCTGGTCTTGGACCCTGTCCAAAACAGGCCAGCAGCTGGATGGATTAACAGCCCGGCCTGGCCACCCAGACACCTGCAGACATGTTTTCACAAGTCTCATTACCACCCTTGAAACACAGTAAGGACTTTACCCTCTCTGGGCCAGCCGTGAACACTTGTCCTTCACCATCGCTTCAAATCACCAAACTGATGACAAGAGACAGTATTTGGATAGTTTTCTTCTTGAAAACTACATTATGGAACCCTGATCACAGCCAAGGAAGGTAACTTACCTCAGAGAAATATTGTAATTGCTTTTTTGTTCTTGGGTGGAATTTACTGAGATGCCAAATAAAGCCATGGATCACTGCAAATAAAGCATTGCTCAAAACCAACCATCCCACTCTGATCTCTTCCCCTTTTGGAGGCAAATTAGCAAGACAGAGAGGGATAGAAACTCACAGTCTTGGAGGTTATGATGCCACATTTCTGGAATCGCCTCCTCTATTGGACAAAGTATACCCCTACCCTGTGTCTCAGCTTTCCAGGCTGCAAAAACAGGAACAGCCAACTCCAGCTGGTACAAGCAGCAACGAGATGAACATGAGTCAGACAATTTCAGATTCTCTCATGAAAGGTGCTAGACAGGTATGTAGTGTTATTATCTGTACTGCTTCCTGGTAGCCCCAGGATTTTTGGATTAGTAAAATACAGATGTCAGCACCTTGGAAATACTGCCTCGTAACAGAACCAAGGAGGGAGGGGCATGCTGATTGCAACAAGGGGAAAATATGAATTTGCACCACACACAAAATATTGTGGTTAAGGGAGACAGAGAGATACGACTGACAACAGAGAACAGGATAATTCATTGAGGTTTGTCAGACTAAACTTTGTGTAATCAGAGACTGCAGGGAAAGTGTTTGTCAAGCAAACATTCAAACATCCAGCTGCCAAGCACTAAATAAACAGAGAAGGAGACGTAGCAGAGCCAATGTGGCACCATTTGCAAATACCCCATGATCAGCAGTCACAGGCCAACTGAACCCATCAGCAGGCACTAGTGAAGCCAAGAGGATGAACTACTGCAGGAAGACCCACCACCAGGATGGACAAACAATGAGCAATTCACACCTTCACAATGTTTTCACCCAGAACAGGATTTGCAGAACTGGGCAGTTGTGAGTACAGCAGTCTGTGTGCGTTCAGTGGACACCTTCCTGCACCACACACAGGCAACCACCTGGGCAAGTGAAATAAAGCCAAAGCAAGACTGAAAGGAGTCCTCCAAGATAGTGTGCAATATCCAACAGCTCTGGTACCATGCATTTAAGTCCCACTTTAGCTAAAAGCCTGCAGTGGTATTTACTGTGCTTATGAGGAGCCAGAGACCAGGGCCAAAGAGCTGAGGGCAAGCCAGCTGATCCCAGCCCTGAAGCCAAGGGTGTCCAGTGGCACTTGGGCAAGCGAGGGCAAACACTGCTCTCTGCTTCCCACCTAAGCCCCTATCCATCAGCCAGTGCTTCCTTTCCATGGTTCACAAGACTGCTGGAAAGGGTACCTGGATGACTTAAGGAATCCAAGAAAATGGATGAAAAATATGCAAGTTTAGGCATGCTGTGCAGTAAGACATGCATATGGGATTTCCAACCAGGTCTGCTGACCTCCATGGGAAAGCAATCAATATTGAACATCTCAAAAATAAAGCTGAAACCCATCACAGGCAATCCTACACATGCAGCTTTTGTCTACATACCCCTATTCTTCTACACCTCATCCCAACAATGATACCTGAGTGGCATTATACTAATTTCCTATAGATCAGACCTCTCTTGGCTGTTTGAAAGGAGTGTAAAAGACACAGGGCATGTTTCAAGGCCAGCACTGGATGCATCACTTCTCTGTTAGTCCCTGGCCACGGATTCACCCACAGTAGTGTTGGTATAACCATCCCCTGGCATGTTTGTGGCCAGCTCCATTCTGCACAAGTGGTCAAAGACTCTCATGCTGCAGCCAAAGGTGCTGGGAAGAGGAAGTTTGTGGTTCTGCAGCCCAAAATTACTGACACCTTTGTACCTAGACTGTGTTTATGTTCAGGAGGTTCATGGGGGGGTTAGGAAAGCTGTCATTCTCCTAGCTAGAGAAGAAGGACTGTGAGAGATCAAAGGGCACAGAGAGGCTGCTAGTCCTAAAGAAAAAGAGGCTTGCATGTTGTGGTGAACAGTGACTGTGCCTGAGTTGACACAAAGGGACTTGATGCATTTTATGCATACAGCGTTGGTGCACTCCAACTCTGAGGGAAGAGAGTGGCCTTCCAAAGGAGAACCTCATCCAGATTTAAAAGGCTGAACCTCATACTAAGAAACAGTCCAGTACCACAGACAAAAACCCTTGAGGTTTTTGTGTTTTTTTTATCAGAAAATAAATGACCTCCTCTAGAGTCCTGACATAAGTGCTCCAAGTATTTACAACCTGGAAGTGATATTAATGAAGAGGCAGAGTTGCTTTAACTTTTCCCTTCTCTGCTCCCCTCCTGTATCGTCACCCTCAATTTGCTACTGTGCAACAGCCCTTGGGCAGTGAAGTCAGCAGCCTACACACACAATGCAATATTTAAGGCCAAGGAGCTGTAAATATGGCAGTAAATACATGCCTATAGAGGTTTTCTGCCCCCCATAACCTCCAAACTTGCAGTTTTCTCACATGGGAGACTGGCTCAAAACAGAGAGAAGGAACCAGTGCTGTGGCCAGCCAGTGGCCCCCAGCACAACCACAAGCTACCTGTGGCTTGCTGCTGCTGCAGTCCCAGCAGTTCAGGGCTCTTTTGGTCACAGGACGAGGTGCTTCCCGAGCATCACAAGGCAGAAGTGCTCCCTGTCCTGCAAGGGGCACAGCTGAAGCCGAGTTCAGCAGCATCCCAAATGCGAGCAGGTGCTTCTGGCAGGGCAAGAGATAGCACAGCAGTCCTAACCCCTGTAAGGAATGTGCTGATCTCTTTCTTCCAACAGCAGTGGCACTAGTGAGGATCCTCACTCATAAACAAGTGCAGACTGCTCATCCACTCATTAGGGTTTCCAGCAGGAGAACAAGCACCTCAGACTGTTGACAGCATTTAGTCACAACAGCAGACTTTTGCTTGAGGCCATTCACATCAGCTGGGCCACATAACATGACGCCTTTTGGATCACTTTTGCTCCAGGCCTTTGCTGTTTTCCCTGGATGGCAGAAGCAGGTCAACAAAGGGTTAAACATGGTATGGCCTCAAAAAATCACTTGCTGCTTTCTGAAGCAAGAACATCTTTGGCAGGGTCCCCATCTGGGAAATGACATCCTGTCCCCCCTCACTTCCCCTCTTCTCCCCCTGAACTCAGAACAAAGCACTGCACTGCCCAACACGCTCCTCCACTGTTTTCATCTTGGTCCAAACGCTTCTTGCGTTTCAACTTCTGCCAAAAAGAAATGCATAAAAAAATATAAAAAAGGCATGTGTGGGGCAGAGAGAGAGGAAACAGAGAGAGTAGAGGGAAGTCATTAAAATCAAATCTTGATTAGCTACCAGTGGTGGAAAAAGGGAACAGGGGAGAGCAGATTTTTCTCTTGTGATATGCATCTTGAACTTGAAACCAGTAGGCCCAGAGGAGACAAGACTTCTCCACACAATCCTCCACCTGGGACCAAAACTAACACACTTTGCCTTTCCAGTCTGCCGTGTGCCATGCCATCATCATCACAGGAGGCATCTGTGAAAAACAATTTCTGCCAGTCACCACACACATTTTTGACCACTCTTACAGCTGGGCTCTCACAGAGTTCCTGCACCCAGCACTGAGCCCTACTGGCAGAGGACTGGAGGACACAGCACAGCTGGCCTGCCCTACCCACCTTGATATCAAACACAAAGGTTTGGCCATTGCAAAGCCATAGGGAATCCTAGAGGAAATAAGCCTGGAAAACATGGCTTGTGCATGCTTTGTGGATAGGCTGGATGGGCCAAATGAAGAATCCCAGACTGGCTCTGTCTTCCAAAAAGACAGACAGAAAAAATAATTTTAAAAAATGCACTGGCTAAAGAAGCATTTAAAAGCAAAGCAAAAAACCCAGTCTGGTTTGTAGTCTGTAATAGCTGAACCCAGGGACACGAAGAGCATGTTTTTTGTTCCTTCAGTACAAAAGCCCTTGGTTTCCCCTCCTCCTCATTCCAGCATTTCCCCATCGGGGGTGTCAGAGACAGTTCAAGGCCTCCCAGTATTTCAGACAAAACTGGGTCTTGCTGACCTGAGAACAAGTGGCTGGGGGTCTAAGAGAACTGGGGAGATTTGGGGAGCTGAAGAGCTGTGCAGGCTAAACCTACTGCCCCTGGAGGACGCCCAAATAGTCACCCTCCATCACTCCATGACCTGCCAGAGGCCAGTGCTTCCCTCCAGGGTTTGGCTTCCCAAGGTGTCACTTTGGCTCACAGGCTGCACAGCCAGGCCACTTGGATTCCCCAGGGCTTGCTTGTGCTACAGCTGGTGCTCTGCAGCATGTCAAAGAGAGGGAGAGATTAACTCCTTTTTTAAGTATCTCATTACTGTTATATTTTTAAACACAGCTGGTTGAAAATTTTTCAGCAAAGCCATAAATAAATAAATACTTTGAGGAAATTTCCTGCGATCTGAAAACTTTACTGACTGGTCCAGCCTTTATCAGATTATGTTCCCTCTCCCGTATGCATAAGCTCCACTTGCTTCTGCTTTCTCTCCTGTAAGGACCAAATCAAATGAAACATCAATAAAACGTCAAGATTTCACTGCCTGTACTGTCTGCTATTTTAACAATCACCCTCCTAACCAGCACAGCAGTCACGTACTCATTGTTATCCCACCTGGTGATTTTTAATTTTCCTTGTACTCAGAGGTGTCACCTGCCAAGACCCAAAGATCCAGACATTAAAAATTTATCTTCTAACCCTGTCTGCAAAACATTTCTTTTCCTGTTCCTCATGAGAGGGATGACAGAACAGAGTCAGCTGGGAATCTGATGTCTCTGATAGGCTTTCCTCTTTCACAGATCATCCTGATAGCTTGGTTTAGAAAGCAGTTTCTACAGCTGAGGACAACAGTCAAAATCACCATCTGTCATGACATCCTACATAAAATAAATAAGAAAGACAACGCCACCCACTACCTCCTATTAGCAGACTGTTAAGGAAAGCAAACAATCACCCACTTCTGAAGAAGCCCAAGAGAGGAGGAGCATTTCTCTTACAGTCGGACCCTGCCTGCCTCTGGCAGACAAAGCCTATTTAGTAGTGTCTGTACAAGACCCTGCTATTACATAAATAGCAAATAAAGTTCAGCTGAGAAAAGGTGCCTCAAGCATGAGGCTCTGCACATGGAGCAATGGAAATGCTTGCTCTAGAAAGAATGCCTTTCTACAATACTTTTCATTTCAACAGGATGGTTCCCATTTAAACCCTCTTCAACCTTGAAAGAGATGGCTTGGAGCTCCCAGACTCCTTACCCAAATGCTAACCCACTCCTTGTAGCCCAAAAAAGGAAATAAATTCATGAACAAATCATTTCCAGTACTCTTTTTCCAGGCTATTGTTATGTGACTGCATTTGGAAGTAAGGGAGAAAAAAAAAAACAAATACATGACTGTGGTTAGAGTTTGGCCTAGAATAGGGGAAGGAAAACTAAAGAAACCTCAAACCCCAAACCCAATTCTTGTTTTATATGTTTAGGCATTTTTGGAGAAAACTGTAAGCAGTAAAGAGACCAGAAATAAACAGTGACACCAGCTCCTGGGCTTTGAGGGTGACAACAGGAGATTCTAATCTGTTCTCCATCTATCAATATATTCTGCTCAGCCTAAGACATTTTTAAAACCTAAGTCTAACATGCTAATAATCTAATTGAAGAAGTCTACCTCATCTTCTGTTGCAAAAGACTAAGAAGCTTTTGTGTCATGAATTGCTTTATCATTTTAGAATATTTTCTTCAATGCAGAAATGACCTTTGCTTGAGAGGTATTAGCAAATGTTTCACAGAAAAGATCAGATTGCCTTCTCCAAAAACTCACCCAGCAGTGTTCTGGAAGGACACAGCAAACCCCTGACATTTGCTTGTCTACCAGGAAAAATAAATGTAGAACTCTTTGGATTTTCCAAAAATCCTTATATTACTGTCCAGTAAAGGAACATAAAGAGTATTAGATTCCTTTATTGTACAGAGACTCCTTTAAGAACTCAGGTGCTCTGCAAAGCCATCCTCTGCCTCAAGGACATTTATCTCAAATTGCTTACAAGGACTGTCAGCACTTTATTTGAGAAGGGAAATCTGTGACTGTCCCATAGCACAAAATACTCCCAGAAAAACCTTTCAGTGTTCAGTGCAAAGTCATCTGTAGATCATGGCAGTACCTACCATCCAAAATTAAATACTGTCACTTGCTACAGACCACAAAGGCAGAAGTAGAAGTGGGAAGGAATAAGGTTTTTCCCCTCTCTCTAGCAACTGTGAAAACTCACCTATCTAAGGGAAATACAATCTCAGAATTACCATTAGGGAAAATATTCACCATTTCTTAACTTGGAAAATACCATAAACTCTTTCAGGAAGAAAAGCACTTAGTTTTGTGAAAATGCTGCTCCACGATTTTAGATCCAGTTATGCAGCTGGCAAACTCTGCCCTGGGATAGGTAAAACAAGCTGTTCTCATCCAGTCACATCCACAACATGCTGCAGGATTTAATAGTTCCTCACAAAAGACATAAGCTATATAAACATAAATGCTACAATGGGACAGAAAGCAGCTTCAAGAATTCTCTCTGCAAGCCCAGCAGGGAAACAATTATCATTTTCCTCTGCATTTCTTGCCAGCTGAAGTTTTTCTGTTTCTCTGCTTTACTTTGCCGATAACAAACATCTGTTGGGAGCATCCTGCCCTGTGCAATGGAGGAACACATCCAATCGCAGCCTTCAGGGCTCTGTACTCAAGCAAAGCCTCTGGAGATCCTCCTCTGCAACAGCCACAGATAAACCTCTGCTGGTCTTATCTACTGACTACAAAATTCTTCCATGGAAAATTAGTCTTTTTTTTGCAGCCCACAAGTAGTTGAAGAAGTAGTTCAGAAAAAAAACACGAGGAGCAGAGATGATCTCTTGACATCCCCCATATATGCCTAAGGATCTTTATTTTAGGATCTTCCTTCCCAGCTCTTACCTACCATCAGCTCTTACATATTTCTTCAGCAGAAAGCTCTAGAAGCCCAAACTGGCAGGCTCCAAGGTAAAGCTGACCATCTGTGGCTCATTAACATCTCAGTGAGCCTTTCTGGCCTGGTTCCTACATGCCCCTTGCAGATGCTGGCACGTCAGCACACGCCATGTCCACTGCTTCTCTGGCTGCCTGTAAGGAGACGGGTCAGCACAAACCCCTCCCAGCCTGCAAAATGTCGTGAGATGGGAAACCTGGTAGGGACTTCAAAATGTAGCCTGTGAACCCTCAAGCCCCAATCCACCAGCTGAGGGGAAAGAAGGGAAGGAGAGACACGGATCTCATCTGGAGGACGACGTTTCTCCAGGATAACCTGCGGGGAGGCAGCAGCCCTGCCCTGTGTCTGCAGGCAGCCACCGTGCCCGGGCAAGGGCTCCCCAGACCCGCTCCGACACGCAGCGCGCCGCGCTCGCCTCGGGTCGGCCAGGGCTGGGAGCATCTCTGCAGCACTGGAAGAGCACTGGGCTGGCGCCTGGGGAGCCACCCCGAGTTGTTCCTTATCAGCCTTCCCCAAAACAAGTAAGGGCAGGGCACCCAGGATATGGCCCAACAAGCCTTTCTCAGCCATGGCAACCGCTGCTGGCAGCACTGGGACCTCAGGGAGAGGAGGGGAAATTAAAAGGCAGAAAAGACGGAGAAAACAGGGTGCCAGGGCCTGGCAGAGGCACCCACATCCTTTGGGAGGCAGCACGCACGCAGAGAACAGGGGCATGTTAGAATCCTCAGCTGCAATCCTGTTCTCCCTTCTCATTGTGGGGTCTGAGACAAAACTGAAAGGGGGCTGTGTGCTGGGAGAGAGGAAGAGATTATTCTCAGTAAGCATGAGGAGGGATGGGTGGCACAAACCCATTTTTTAACACCTTTTTCATCCTATACCCTAATTCAGCTGGACAGCAGTGAAGGCAGCAGCTATGCTGGGGCCTCTTCGCAGTCTTTTCGTGCACAGGGAGTGACCTGGGATCAACAGAGAAGAAAAAGCCATAACTGTGCAGCTGTCTGACGTCTCCCACCACTCTTCCAAGGCACTGACTGCAAGGGCACAAACACCTCATCTGAGATCTCTTCTGTAATTCAATTATTTAGCTTGCAGAGAGCAGATCAAAACACTCTCCATATGCAGGAGTCCTACTCCAGACAGCCTCCTCTTCCTGCAGAGTAGAGCTAAGAGTCATCTCTTCACTTAGACACAAAGAGCCCCTGGCAACACAGTGCCATTAAAAACAGTATGTTTCAAAGCATTCCTCTGAGCAAAAAGCCTCTGACTGCAGTTCAGGCTGTTACTCAGACAGCAGCAGGACATTGCCATGAACAGCCCTCCAAGACAGTTTGCCTGCAGCTTTTTGCAAATAGATACTGGAAGAGGATGCATCTGAATCCCCACCTGCTCCCCCAAACAGCACTCTTAAGTCAGACAAGAAAGGAGAGGGGAAAGAACCTGCCCAGGTTTCAGTGAAGCAATCCTATCCTCCTTGAGAAACAGTTTCCAGTTAATGCATCAAGCCAGGTTTTGTTCATGTCCTGCCATTGGTAGCCACAGAGCTTCTCCCTACTGGGCTACCTGTGCCTGCAGGGGGGTCAGATCAGCATTCAGGTATCTCTGTATGTCCCCAGACATGTGCTCAATGTACTCAGGAAGAGCAGCTCTTTGTAACCCCGCTGTCCCTCCCTGCTGTCCCTGTGCCTCCTTACAGTGTAAGGTACCTCTTTGCTGACCTGAAAATCTCCTCTTGCACCTGGGCACAATACAAGCCATGGACTTGGCCTTAGCAGCATCTGTTAGAGCTTATTCTTGGCTTGTGCACCGAAAGGCAATGCCTCCAGAGCAGCAGAAGCAGTCCCAAACCCCCTGTGGAGAGAAGGCACACAATATTTTTGTAATGGTACTGTTTAACTTGAGATTGCATGCTGCAAGCAAAACTGTTATTACACTGGCACTCTCCTCTTCCAGCTACCTTTCAAAGCACGATGCCGCAACTGAAAGCTGGCTAGCAGGAGAGAATTAAAGACGTAACTGGCTCCTTTCCTTTCCCTTCAGCCACAAGCTCTTGCTCTCCACCTGCAGCTCCCCCGCTGCCTGCCCCAATGTAAGGCATGCACAGCAGCAGGATGCTACCAACACCACCTGCAGTGCCAAGTGCCCCTCTGGGAAATCACTCCCTGGAGCACATGCAGCCACTGATGTGAGCTTAGGGCTAAGGAAGATGAGACTCTGCTATGGACAACTCTCAGCTTAAAGGCAGACAGCTTCAATCAAGGTTTAGTGACACTCAGCTTTGACCTCTCCTGAGCAGGGCATGGTGCAGGATGGAGCATGAGACTTAGGCACTGTGGTCTCTGTAATTAGCTGCAGTCCTGACCTGCTGCCTCACTCCAAGGCACATGTCCTTTTCATGCTCTATTTTTATCTTCTCTTCCACATTTGCCTCGCTGTTTTGAATGGGGATGTAGAAACAGTCTCCCACAACAAGTTAATATAATATCATACCTATCATAGCTGTGTCCCAACCTTGGTTAAAACTTGTAGACATAACTGCAACACAAATAATAATTTAGGTTTTGGAATATGATGATGGGGGAAGATGACATAGCAGGCCTTTCTCAAGCCTTCATCCAGAGAGTCAAGAAACCTGTACTTATCTTCAGTGCTGAAGCTATGCTAAAACTGGGTTACACTCACATTTTTGTGGCTGATGAAATTTGTGCTTGTTTGCTTGGTCACTAGTTTGGGAAGTTTTTTTAAAGGTGGTTCTTTCAAGTGGCTCAGAGGTTAGGGATGTCCAAAGCTATCCCCAGGGAGATTATAGGGTCAGGCATCAATGATAAACACAGCCTGCCACTTGGTCTTGATGTTGTGCTCTTTGCGCTCCTATTCCCTTCTCCCCAAACCTGCAGCCCAGGCAATTGTGAGGAAAACAGGACAACTGTATATTTAGCAACTATGTTCCTGCCTAAATTGCTACATGATGTAAGCAGCAGACCCTTCCTTCCAGAAAAAGACCACAGGCTTCAGGATGCTGTCAGCAGGATCCCACAGCCTGTATTCACCAGGCAAGTACAGCCAGCTCTAGTGGGAGCAGGCGTAGACTGGTGCCTGTCTTGTGAGACACAGGGCTGGCTTCTCTTGCTGTAGCCACATAAACCAGATCACTCTTCCCTAAGGCTTCCTGAAACAGGCTGCATACCTCCCTGCCAAGAGGTGAGTAGGGTCAGCAAACACACCCAGGCTCCAGCAGCTCCAGCTGTATACCTTGGTACTGACCTCCCTTTCTCAGCATCCATCATCAAACTAATGGGCTGTATGGGTCACCCAGCATAGTTGATCATGATCCCAAAACCTTCTTCCTCTCTGCTGCCTGGGCAGCCACCTCTGGCAAGATCTGGAGCTGGGGTGACAATAGCTGAACTATTGCAACATTTACAGCACCTCAGGCACCCAGAGCAGCAAGGTCCTCAAAGGCAACCAGTCCCTGTGTGGCCATGGACTCTTTCTCTACAGCATTACAGAGGTGTTCAGGCGCAAGCTGGCATGGAACCAGCTCAGCTCCTCATCTGCTGGAAAGCAGACATCTTTTCCCCTTCAGGCCAGTCCCAGACACTCCAAGGGAAAAGTCAGAGTGACAAAAGGTGATGATGGACACATCTAGAGCAGCTGGCGTGCGTCTCTGAGGAGGTCTTTGTGCACCAGCTTCTCACAGCCTTGTCTTGCCCTGCAAGCCTCCAGCTGCAGAAATGCCTGACAGCTACAAGCCTGACACCCTGCTTGGCCAGCTGAGGGGCAGGGAAGTCCCCACAGGAACTCAAGAGTTAGCAGATATTAAGCCCTCCTCGTGCAAGGGCCCCACAGCTCTACTGTGATCTGGCTGGCCATGCCCAGAAGAATGGCCATAGTAATGGGGTGCTCCTCACTGGATTCAAACCCCATTACAACTGGATTATTGGGGCCATCTTGCTCTCTTTCTCCCCAGATGACTCTGGCATAGAAGCTGCACTTCAAGTGCTTTCAAGCCAGGATATGTCTGAATAGCCACTTAGGAAACAGGGTCCACTTCCATGCAGGAGTAGGTGGTCAGGACTAATCTGGGCAGCTGTTAGTTACACTGGTGACAGTGGGACAATCCCACAAACCCACCAAGCATGACCCTGTACTGAAAAGTGAGGAGGGGAGCTGGTCTCAATGCACAAGTCCCATTGACTCTCCACTGCATCATCAAAGTCAGCCCAGGTGTTTTTAAAATATCCCACCCAGCATGTTTCTGAAAGCATCTCTTGACACTGGGACTCAAACCCAACCCTTCAATCTGACAGTGCTTGGGTTTCTTAAACAAGCAGCTTTCTTCTGGAGAAATTAAACATAAAAATCATATGCCCATAACATTTCAGAGGCCCCAAAGAAATCTCTCGCTGACAGAAGCAGGCTCCAAAAGAGCTGGACCAGCCAATCCTTTTTTACCACCCATGGCCAACAAATAGCAGGAATGTTCCTCCTCCAGAGGGGACTAGCATCCAGAGAAGTGCTGGAGCGATGAGAAGGCTCTCCATATCAGCTATAGCTCAGGGAGCAACTTGGGACAGAAGGCACTAGATTAAATTTCTCCAGCATCCAGAGCACTATTAGCTTCCAAATAATTGTCTATTTGTGTGCATGCATGCACAAGAATCCTCGCTCCATGGTCTGTCTTTGTGCCAGCATATTCCCAGCGCTGCGACTCTCTAGGGACAAGGCCCATACTTGTATTCAATCTCAGCTTTGGCTCCCAAACACTAAGGTTTCAGATTATGTTTTAAAAAACATTTTCTCTGGCAACTGGGCTGTTAATGGATGTGATGTTTTTGCTCTCGCCTCCTCCCCACCTTTAAAAGCTTGGCACTAAAGGGCTTCTTTGAAGATAGGGCCAAATTTTCAATTTAAGGGGAGTAACTTCATAAAGTAGATTTGAAGGGATGGAGAGGAGGAGGGGGAAAATAAAAAAAACAACCAACCCTGGAGCCACTTTGCCTGTTGAGATGTACACTGTACAGCACATAGGATTACAATGGACTCTCTGTACCACCACTGGCTGGAGCCAGAAGTTTGCTGCAGCTGCACTGCTGCTACCTACACGAGGCTCCCCAAGGGTCACACTCAGAGAGGGCCTTTGCTGTAGCTGCACACCAGCCTGCCCTCCAAACGAAAAGCATCCTGCAGCCCCTACAGAGCCCACATCCACCCAGAAAGCAGGGGCACACAGCCCCAGAGGCAACCACAGGAGCTGCCCACTGGGCTGTCAGTGCCACAGGAGGCTCTCTGCTGAAACCAACTGTGGTCCTCATCCAAGAGGTTTTTTGAGGACCAGCAAATCTATGGTCTCTCTTGATCTCCAGCAGACCTATCCTCAACACCACAAGGAGGCAGGGAAGTGCCATTTAGTTTTGCAGGTGGAGAGCTGAGGCAACGAGCAACTTGCCCCAGTTTGGGGGGAAATCTGTGGTGTAGAGGAGAATCAAATGCAGCTGCCCTCACATCCCAGGCTTGCACCCTAAAACACTGGCATCACTAGGCAAGGTGGCTGCTCTCCCTAAAAGTACTGGGATAAAGTACAGTGACATTATCAGAAGAAGCTGAATTTTGCAAATAAATGCTGTATTCCAAGCCGATGTATCCATATTTGAGGTATTTCTCAAAGACTACCTCAGTATGTTTGTATTACCACAGGCTTTCTATACCACACTAAACTCAACACATTAATACACAGGGCTCTGTCTAACCTGCCCTTTTGTCAACTAAAGGGAAAATAAAAAGTAATTTCATTCTGGTATTTGAAAGCTGACAACACAGTCCTGACAGTGTTCTTTACACCGTTTTCCCCTGCACTCTGGTGATTTAAAGAACAGCAGAAGGGCCTGATGCAGAGTCTTCAGATACATAAGCTTGTTCAGACTCGCTGGCATTACAACCAATGAACACATCACTGCATTTGGCAGGGCCCTGGGTCTATGTGCATGAAAGTACAACCTGCTAGCTAATGCATCTGCCAGAGTGGACCTGAGAGAGCTAAAATGGCATTGCTGCTGCAAGGCTCGGGGTGAAAGATTTACTGCCTATGCCAGGCACAGAAGTTAATGAGAAATGACCGCTTTCCAAAACACCACCTGACTTTCACAACACATATAGAGACACCACAGCCCCAAACCTCTGCGAACTTGACAAAGGTGGGTTTCCATAGGGGCAACATGCTGTGGTGTGCTGTGGAATTCACCCAGCAAGCCTTCAACATTCTGCACAGGCACCAGGTGCAGTCACCATCCTCAAATCTAATGTCTCCTCAGGGAAGATGACTGGACACAGGGCAGCAGCCTCCCAAGAGCAGCTGGGCAGAAAGCAAGGATAAAGTCTGGCTCTCACCTCTGTGCTGGCATACTGCCCACAAGGAGGGCAAAGAAGCTCAAGCACGTCCCACACGCTCCCTGACGCACATTTCTCTCCATTGATGCCACTAGAGCCAAAATAAATTGGCACTGCCTCTTATTCAAGAGCTCCTACAACACACAATGGCAGCCCTCAGAGCCCCTCACAGGCACCCAGTCCAGGTGCTCTGCTACCAACCCCATCAGGCAGGGCTGAGCCTCCCATCCTACTTGTCGTCGTTTTGCAGGGAAGTGAGGCCATTTTAATAAAAGGAGCATGTAACATCCTCAGGGCAGGGATCTGTTGCTCCCTGTTTAAGCAGAAAGCTCTGCACTGCCTGCAGCAGCTCTGGGAGTGTGTAAGCACCAAGTGGTTTCTTTTCCCTGCAATAAATATCCTTCTGAGCTTTTCAGCCAACTTGCTTCCACTGCGTCCATACTCCTTTTGTCTTAGCTTCCCATGGACACTCAAGACAGCTGTGTTGCTGGAGCACACGCTCCTGTGGAGAGATTTTAGAAGACTTGTGCACAAATATGCATACAAAGCAAATTTTGAAAGCTTCCCATTCTGCAAGCATTCCCTCCAGAGAACCAGCTTCAAACACTGTGTTCAGCCAAAGAAGCAGCAGATATGATGTTGTGTGATTCAGAGCCAAGAGGAACTAAACCCAGTATCAAGAAACAAAAAGATGCATGCGATACCTTACGTTGAACTATTACCCAAAGTACATTTAGAAACCTGAAAGGTGATATTCACCCCCATTCTACCTAAGGACCTGCAATTCATTTAATCATTATTCACCTTAAATTGTTCTTGTGGCCTAGGAACTGGAATACATAACAACTTCTTAAACTGAGACTGACCACAGGAGCACCAGAACACACAGCAGCAGGTTTTTCCCCTCAGGATGTTTTCAGTCTAACCAGAAACAGGAAGTCTCCAAAGATTTTGCAAGAGAACTTTTTCCTTGTGGGATATCCCATCCTAACTGCAGAATTCACACTGCAAATTTTTAGCCCGGGAGGTAATGGTTTAAACCAAGAGATTTGCAAGCCTTGGTCTGTGACATGCCAGCAGTAATGGATCAAAATCACCTCTGCACATTAAAGAAGTCCAAGGGAATTGTGCCTCATGTCTCTGAGGCACTCGGCATCAGACATTAAAATGAACAACCCACCTTTATTTACTGCCAAAGGAACTTCTGTTAACCTGGAGTTACCTTGGCCTTCTGCTGTTGCAACACCTGGCAGGCTGAGTGACTAAACTGAGCCCAGCTGAGCTCAAATCTCTGAAAACCCATCTGCAGGCCAACATGGGCAAAACCACACTTTTCCCTGTCATTGCTCCCCTGCTTCATGAGGCACACAAGGTGAGGTGCTGGGAGACAGCCTGTCTTTGCCTGGGAAGAGAGTGATTTTGGAGGCAGAGGTGCCTCTCCAGCCCTGTGGCAGTCCTGAGGGGACTCAGCACAGCCGAGAAGGTTCTCCCCAGTGCACTTGAGTTCTGCTCTGAGAAACATGAGGGTGGGTACAGGTCAGCTGGCAAAAGCCAACACAGACAGCAATATCTGCCCCCCCCCTCCCAAGCGCTCAACCCATCAGCACAGGCTCCAGTTCAATTTTCTGCATGGGAACAGTAAGGCACAGGGCTGTGGAGAAAATTCAAGCTCACAATAGGGCATATGCATGGGCTGAGGACCCAGCCCAAACACCTCCACTTCCGAACACATGCGTCCAAACTGAAGTGCCTTTCCTGTCCTGTCACCCATGTTCCCTCCCACAGCCCAGGTAAAAGAGACAATAGTTGTTTTATTTCCTATGCTTGGTATCAGATTGCAAGGTTTCTGTGCGCCTGAGGGCATGCGGTTCAGGAATAGACCAGGAAACACTGGCAGGTAGATCTGCTTGTGTTTCAGTCAAGTGCTTCATTAGCAATGACAAGAAACTACAAAAATTCAGGTCTGCCCTAAATGAGTAACTTTTCTTAGGAAAGGAAGTTTCTCCTCTGCAGCACTGGGGAGTGTGAGGACAAAGCAGAGGCTGCTTGCTTCATTGTCCCACCCGGGATGCTTCTTGCTCGGCAGGAGGCTCCAGCTGGCTCCCAAAGGGGCAATTCCGCTGGCCCTAGTCAGCCAGGAGGAGCTGTACATGAAGGTATTGCAGGGCTGCCAGTTTGGTACTGAAGATTTGGAGGGATCTGTCTGCTGTTAATTTTGAGGACATAGCAGGATTTCAAGCAGTGGAGTGGACTGAGCAATGATGCACCTGTCCTTCAGTGGAACAAACTCCAAGCCAGGAGTCTCACACTCTGAGGGCTGGAAGGACCTCTGCGAACACCAGACACAGGGTTTCACTTTGCAGTCTCAAAGAACTTCTTGCTCTGTGCTTCTGTATCATGTCAGTAGAAGGCACAGAAAAGCTGCCTTCTGCAGACTGCAGGGATACACAGAACTCATACAACTTACATGCTAGTTTGGAGCACACACATGCAGAATCGTGCAGCTCCAATGCTGCTTCATTGTGCCAAGCAGAGAAGAAATGTTGGATTCAGCTACTTGTACTGGGATATCTCTCAAATAAAGGTCCTGTGGGTGTGTGTATGAGTGAGAGAAAACTGAACTTGCCTTTCCCATCTGCATAGGACCTCTGTGCACCCTTCAGATGAACCTGCCTCACATTTCCCAGCAGGAAGCAGAGAGGACTGCACTGTATCTGGCTTCAACCCTCACAGCAAACACCTAGTGGGACCTTTTTCTGCTTGGTATATGCAGAGTGAGTCCCTGTAACTGTATCTGAAGGTGAGGATTAAGAAAAGGACATGGAACAAACCTCGATTTACTTCTTGTAAGAGAATATCATGCACCCAGCAGGGAGCTCACAGCTCTTCCCAATTGTCCTATTTACTTCAGAAGATCCTCACATGACTCCTAGTAGCATGGGAATTTATTTCACCTTCATTTCTTTAGGTCACTTAAATAAACAGAACAAATCTTCACTGCAAACCCATGATTTCTGCTGAAATCCTTCCACAAGACATGAATCTCAATATTCAACCCATTAATTTGAAGTGTCTGCCATACAAGTAAATAGGCATAAATATGGAGGAACCCTCCTCTTAATCGTAGACACAGTCAGTTAGTTTCAAAACTAAGACAAAATTCTACTTACAAAACGCCCACATTCTTCTAATATTTTCCATGGTAGTTTTTTAGCCCATGGGAAAATAAATTTTAATGGCAGATTGCAAATGAACATATCAAAAAGACACTATGTTAGCAATATGGAAATTAAGAGAATTGGGCACCAAGAAAAACATTTAAGACATGCTGGGAATTACATGCGGGTGCTGCGTGTGTGTATGGATTCCTGTTATCCCACTCACATAATGCTGCAGAGAGGTCAAGAGAGTTTCTTTAAAACAAACAAGGACAAAAAAAGCCCAGCTTTAATAGACGTGAACTGCCTTTCACACAATGTCAGTGAAACAACTTTTGGGGTACCAGAATCAGTTGGGGAAATGCCCAAAGATAGATTTGTATTAAGTCCCTTCTGCCAACCAGGGGTATTGGTCAAAGTCTATTTTCCAAAGTAAGTATTAGTATCTTCAGAGCACTTGAAAAAGTCTTGTTTGGACACGGCTATGAAAAGCATAGCATCTCACTTTCTTCCCAACTCATTTTCTATTTACAGTCACCATCCATACGATCTGCCAAAGTTGCAGTCCAAGCAGGGAGGCATGTGTGCACAAATCCTACAGCATCCCACTGCCGGGCAGAAAATTACTTCCCCTGACCCAAATCACTCCTCACCCTTGTACCAGGGTTAAAAACTCCTGGGTCACAGGAAAGGACAAAAATTCTACTAACACACAGACTGCCCACCCCCGCTTTTCTCTGCAGCAGCCCCTTCACAGAGCACGAACCGAAATGCCTTCGCATCTGCCAGAGACAGCTCTTGCCTGTAAACCCCCAGCAGCTTTTGACAAGAGTTGGAGCAATGGAGGATGGATCTGCGGCTTACTTCGCACAGCTTCTCCTACTCCCTCACTGCTCACCGTGCCTCCTCGCCCAGCCAGCAGCGAGGACGGGGCAAGCCCGTGGTCCAGGCTGCTGGGGAAGTCCAGGCGAGCCCTGGAGCACCGCGGAGCCTGTGCGTGCCCTGGGCCCTCCATTAGTTCTGGCCGAGCCGCCGAGGAGGAAGAGCTGCAGGGGAACATCGAGCCCCCCACATCTCACCTGCCTGAGCCAAAACAAGCCCCGTCCCGCTGGGGACCAGCGGGTCTCCCCTACTACCCTGTCACGTCTCCTACATCCCTGGGCAGACCCCTTCCTCACATCCCCACACCAACTTCCCAAACTCTGCCGCTGCCTGAAGATGGATGGGGCGAAAGCCCTGCGCCCCATGGCCCGCCACCACCGTGCGTCCTCCCAGCCCCGCGCCAGGGCCACCAGGCCCGGGGCCCCTTCTCTTTCACTCACCGCGGTCTCCAGTGGAGCAGGCGGGGGGAAACACAAAGATGCCCCAAACGAAGGGAAGCAACAAAGAGGCTTAACTCCAGGAGCTGGGAACTTCCAGGCCGGATCTGCGGGGAATTCACTGTACANGAGGAGGAGGAGGAGGGAAGAGGCGCCGGGATGCGGGAAGCCAGACCCTCCATACGGGAGACGGCTTTTGGATGACTGAACTCCCAAACAATTCCCTGCTCCGGCTACTCCTGCCCCAAGAGCCTCCCTCCTTCCCCTCCCCCTGAGGAGGAGGGAAGAAGAGGAGGAGCCAGAGGAGAGAGAAAACTTCAAGTAAAACCCCTTCCCCAAAGCCTGGCAGCGGCCGAGCCTTGTCCCCCGCCCGCTGTGTCCCCGTCCATCCAGCACCGCGAACCGGGAGCCGCGGGCCCCCAGGGCCGCTCCCCGCCGCCCCCCGCTCCCGGGCGGAAGCGGGAAAGTTGGGACGAAAAGTTTGTTATGGATGGGAGAGGCGGCCCCGCCGGGCCGGGGTGGGGGGAGAGGGTTGCGGGGCCCCGGGCATGGGGTTCCTGGGCTGGCACGGCACGCTGGAGCCGCACCAGCGCCTCACGGAGCCCCCCGGGCGCCCCTCCTGGGCCGCCATCCCGCCCCATCCTCGGCGGACATCGGTTGTGGTAAATGCCAGAAGGATGAAAAGGTCTTTTCTTCCGACCATCCCTTCCTAGCAGGTGCTTGCTCTCACGGAAAGTGTCTCGGGCACAAATTTTCAGGAGAAGCAGTGACACCACTCCCTGAGATTAAACCCCACCATTTCGTCTCCCTGCACCAAAGACTGAATTCATGCCCCCAAACTTAAATTTACCCAGAGGTGCAGGGAACTCTTCAGTCTTTCAAGGCCCTTCAGTAAATACTGTCTTGAAACAAATCTGTCACTGAAAGGTCAGCATAGGTTTCTCACATTTTTGTCATGTATAGAAGAGCATAGATGACAAACATGATCTGTAGTTTCTAAACGTGAAGTCCTTCAGTTTTCAAAGAAGGTGAAAGAGTTGACGTTTTTCATCATGTCTTCATTGGGTTTCAGAGTTGAAGTTTTCATCATGCCATCATAGTGGTACTTTGTTAGAGTTCTGACCTGGCTTACTCATTTCTCATAAGGATGATACAAAGGATTTAGTGGTGTGGATTTTTGTTAGTTGTTTTTTGGTGGGGGTTTTTTTTGGTTTTTGGGGTTGTTTTTTTGTTTTGGTTTGTTTTGGTTTGGTTTGGTTTTTTTGTTCGGGTTTTTTTGTATTTGGGGTTCTTACTTCCTTGGTTTATTACATGGGTACTGAAAAGTTTAAAACTAATTTTTCTGTAGGATTTTTTGAGTTCCAAGGGAGTGTGTGTTGGTGGCTTCTTCAACTTTCATTTCAATGGGCAAGCTTATCAGGTTGAACGCAAACTTCCTTCCTTTGAAATGTTAACTTTGCTGTCTAATTATCTTTTAAAGAATTATTTCCAAGATTCCAATTTTTCCTTATATTGCTCAGTAACACACTCCAGAGGTGCTAAATCCATATGTAGACACCTCACTAAGTGGCCTAATTTTTACAAGTGCTAAGACCTCTAGCACCTGCCTTGTCTGAAAAAGCTGGTTTCCTAATTGAAAGCAGTCATAAATTTTCCTAAATTAAAGCAGGAATTGAATTAGCCCTGACTAGTTTTAGCCTTACAGAGGTGGGAAGAAAAAGGCGAGGGAGCAGAATTAAAGCTACGTTGTGCAAAAAAGTGCCCCAGGGCTTGTTAAACAGTATAAAAGAAAAGATTGCAGCCCTGCAGGATTACATTCCCTGTTTATCCCTGGGGCTGAGGGAATAGATGGACGCAGCAGTGCCCTTCATATGCTGTTCTTCTCACCTGCCTCCCAAAAGAAATGTCTTGGGACAAATCAGGGTGCTGGTTTGTGCAACCATGTCCCCTTGGCACTCCTGGACAAGCCGGTGGCAGTCCTGCTCTCAGGAAGCTCTGTTGTTGCTGTATTGGGGATGCCTGCTCTAGGCTGGCATGTATTTTTTTCAAACTCCGTGCCAGAACTGACTTCTGGTTGCCACTGGCCTGTCTGACGCTGGAAGCAGCGTGAAAGCCCAAACCCCCTCACTAACCCCGGTTCCTCAGAGATAAGGAAACTTTTACTCTGGGCATTGACCAAGCACAGCCTGGAGATGCCAGAACCCCCCTGATCCTCAGCTACCAATTTGCCCATATTGGTCCTGTCTCTCTCTGATCCCAGACGAAATTCCCACTGCTGCTGCTGTCAGATGCAAAGGCTCCTCCTTGGGGCCGCTGAAACTCCAGCTGTTTGATATTGTGAGGAGCAAGGCAGGGGGCACAGAGGGACTCCGCATGAAAGGGCGAGCTCAAAGGAAACCGGACCCTGGCATGTCGGCGCGATACTCAGTGGGTAACAGGCTCAGTTAAATTTGCTCATTCAGCCAGCTAAGAGGGAGAGTTTTCTCATCTGTCCTGCTATGTTTAATTCATCCACACATGCCTTCCAATTACAGCAGGAGTAATAAACAGAAAGGGATGTTGGGGGTGGGGGGAAGCCAGCCAGGCCCCAGCCACCAAACCTAAGTGCCTTGAAAAAATGTGAACTGCACTCTGCTGGGGTTTGCTGTCCTGGGAGCAGCTCATCAGCAGCTCTGGCTCTGAGTCCTTATGAATTTTAGCTCAGATTCATACCTGAGTTTTGTTGTTTTGTCTATTTTTCTACAGAAAAGTACATTGAAGGAGGTGTGTTGCAGAGTGCTGCATTAAATGTACCATGTCTGCCACCTGACTTAGGCAAAACTCCCAATAAATATCACCATGGTATCCCTGCCTCACAGAGGCTCCCAGGCTCACCACCAGGTTCCTCTAGCTCTGCATTTTTGTAAAAATGAAAAATTGATGGGAGGAATTGCACTCTGGGGCAAAGGCAAGGTGGATAAAATGCTCCATCATAGAGTGAGTTCAAAGCTGTCTGGCCATGTTGTTGGAAATTCAAGATAAGTTTGTGGAAGGATGGGTGAGGAATTGATGACTAGCTCCGTTCCAGGAGTGGCCATGGTCCAAAGTGACCAGAGAGTGATCTTGTGTATTGTGTACAGGAGAGGGCAAAGACTCACATTACGAAGGGATGTGAACGGGAAGCCCCCAGTTCAAAGGACTTTCAGCGTGAGTTTTACTTTGTTTACCCTCTTGTAAAGCTATTTGTTACTTTGATAATCCATAGGAAACGGGATCATTTCTCTTCAGCATGTCAAATTAAATAAACAAATAAAACCTTGTTTGGCTGGTGAGAAGCTTAGAAAGGAAAGTGTATTTGTATAGGGATTCAGGAACTAAGCATCTTTCAGGAGCAGAAGATTAGGAAAGAAATCAGAGAAACAAAGGGGGAAGTGATTCAGTCATCAGAACTCAGCCAAATTAAAAGAGGGGGGTGGGATGAAAGGACAACAGATAGGGCCTGCCTATATTAGGAAATCTCTGCTGGCGTAAACTAAACCAACTTGATGTCAGTTTAGTTTTACCACTAGGGTCCAAGTCAGGGACACAGACTTGGTTGTGACTGATGCCTGAAGCTTTAGCAGGATGACACGCTCATCCTGATGTCAGACAGAAAAATCATACATTCCTTGGCGTTTCTTTTATTTCAGAATATATACATTACCCCTCATGCACGAACATGAGCACACAAGGGATAACATACACATTTTGAAATAAAAAAACTGCAGTGAACCAGTGCTAGCTTTTCTCTCAGAGAGGCATTGGCAGCAAGATAGTTTTAATAGTACTGTTCCTGTTTCAGACATGATAAAAACAATATAAAAGAAACACAGCCCCACAAAGACACCATTCTCTTTTTTTTGCAGTGATACATATATTGATATAAAACATGTTACATATTGGTATAAAATGTGTTATTTGTGGGTACAGCTGTGCCTGTTCTGTGCTACATATCCACAGGGGATGTTGTAAAGAACTACCATTCTGTTTGTAGTCAGGTCATTGATAGGAAGTATTTGGAGACTTAGTGGGCTCCCAAGTCTGTAAGAAGATTTGGTTCAGGTCCATTTGTTTCCCTGTCCTGAAATGTTCAGGGATCAGCAGTCAGAGAGATCCTCTTGTGTTTGGCAAGTGTTTTACAATGTCACTGAACATTTTGAGTGGAGGACAGGGTCTTCAAGAAAATGTTTTGGTAATGGGAAAATATCAAAGGCAATTGGTAAAACTTTTTGCTTGAGTAAGGAGATCAGACAAGTGCCCTAAATAAACAGCCATTCCCCTCCAACCCCTCTAGAATCCTGCTTTCCTTCCTCAGAACTTAGCAACTACCCTCCTACAGTTTCAAACTTCTCTTGCAGTGAAGGCCAATATAACCACAGTTGTGATTATGATCACGTACCTCACTGCCAGTGCTGGATATGGGAAGTCCTGAGACTGGGTACAAGAGCACCATGAGCCTGCTGTGTGCAGAAAGAGGTAGGACATGCCATCCTCCCTTTGGGTTCACTGCCAAAGTCCATCTCAGAATAATGATAAGAAAAGCTCCCCTGACGGACAGGATGAAAACCCAAGACTATGCATGCCATCTTTTGCAGTGGCAGTGTTGCTCTGTGCTGTTAAATAGATGTTGTATTTTATCCAGAGACAGTGAGATTTCAGTGGCAGGCAAGCTTATTCTCATCCTTGAGTGGGAAATTATTTGGAAACTTTTGGATGCATGTACAGTGAATAGACAGGATGGGGTGCTATAAAGTAGTCCACCCTTCCAAATGGAGATGGGAATTTGGGCAGTAGGTGCTGAAAATAGGACTTTCATGGGTGAAATGCATTAGGTAGAATGGATCATTTCAAGTAAACATTGTGAATCTCAAATTGGAGGAGAGATGTATATAATGTTTTAGCATATGCATTCAAATTATATGTATATATATAAAACTGCAGCATCACCAGCTCTTTAAGAATCAGTTTGGGGGGGGGGGTGTTATGTGTTTGCACTCCTTCAGCTGGAAATCATGGCAGAGTGCAAAATGTTTTAGTGGAGTTGGTTTAGGTGGTTTTGACTGATCCTTTTCCCCAGTACCCATTTTTAGCTTTGTGGAGGTTTGTTGGAAAAAGCAGGTTTTCTCTTCTCACATGAGATTTGTTTTCTCTGTGGAGACTCTACATGGAAACCTGGTCCTACAGTAGTTGATGGGAATCTTATTCCCATCAGTACAGACTCTGCTGGGTTTAGGATTTCACACTTTTTATGATTCCCTAATCTGTAGTAGATTTTTGCAGGTTTACAGACAACAACAGTGAAGATGGGGAGGCATCTTAAAGGTATTCCAGGGTAATGGTGAAGACTGAAAAGATCCCTTTAGGTGGAGTGTAGTCCCTGTATAATTATACCTGTGGGAAATAGCTACCTGTCATGTCTGTCAACAAGGGAGCTTACCTTTTAAGGCACACAGATCTCCCTTTACATCACATTCTCTCTTTGTTGTAGTCCATTTATTCACCTATTATTCACCTATAATCTCTCTTCCCTTACCACTTTCCCACACACCTGTTGCCTTTCCGTCTTTCTTTTTCATTGCTTAAGGCTTGTGCTTGTCCTCTGCAACAGCCCTCAAACAGGTCCTTAACTTCAGGAAGTGAAAAGCCTGGGGATCCACAGTCTCCCTGGCCTCCATTAGCCCTGCATCTGTCCCCATGTCCCCCAAGAGCCCCCCTCCCATCCGTCACCCACATCCTGAGCATGAAAGCCAGCCGGATTAATCCGGCACAGAGCACATTGTGTGTGAGTCATGACAGGCTCACTAAGGCGTGCAGTGCTGATAAAAGGCAGCTCTGATGGGCTCTGTCAGGGATCCCGGAGAAACAGCGTGGAAAAAATCTGCTAACCCACATCCCAGCCTGGCAGCCGGGGCTGGAGACAGCCAGGCACCGAAGGGAACGCGGGGAAGCCCCCGTGGCACTGGTAGGTCCCACTCTGGGCTCAGCCCGTGGGGAAGCCCCTGGTCCCAGGCATGAGCTGCTGCTTCCTAGGGTCATCCAAGAGCTTATGAAGCCAGATGAGGGCTGATGCAAGCCTCTAGGTTGTGAGGATGCACCCTGGGATAACACTCCTCTCCCCAGCTGACTATCTGGCCAAAGGACATTCCTGACCCCCAATGTCAAAGGTGTCCCTCTCCTTAAACCTGCCGTCCCCTGCTATGTCCCTAGCCCTACTAGGGCACCCTGAAGGAGGCTGCTCTCCTCTAACTTGGAGGACACATCTCTCAAAACAGTGTTAATTTACCGACCTGCACTTTCCATTATTTTTTCCTTATTTTTCGTATGGCCCTTTAATATCATCTTCCTCAGTGTCTTCAACTCTCTGGTGTTAAGCCTTGCAGACACTGATGTTTGAACCATTATGAGTCCCTCTCCTTTTGGTCAGCCAGGCTATGCATTGCCTCTCTTCAGTATCCTCTTAATACTCTCCTCTCCACTTGTATATGGTGTCCACTGAATACCATCACCTCACTGCAATCTGGAGACTCAGGCAAAGGCAAAAAGAAAGACCTGGTCTCACAGCTCCATGCCTCTGGGCATATATGCTGCTTTATCTTTTCATTGGGCTGTGCACAAATACACTTCTACTGTATTTAAAGAGCAGGATAGCAGAGCACCTACCTGTCATTTCTTCAAAACTGTAGGAACTAGGTCTTCTCCCAGAAGAAAGAATCACATGACTGATGCCAAGGCCATAGTGCTCAGGAATTTACAGCCTCTGAGAACAAGGGTTAGGTGAACTTTAAAAGGCTATATAACTTAGTGTTCCTGATACTTTTTTTAATCCAAAGAACAAACTAACCTTTCAGGGAGGAAAAAAGGAATCCACACATTCTTTCATGGCGTGATACGATGCAGCAGCCAGCGGTTATAGGCAAATAAAATTCAGGCAAAGCTTTGAAATTCTTCATTTTTCATTCCTACCAGCTGCTTTTATTTGTTGCCATTTCGTTTGACTGCATGTGTTAGATATTGCATGAGGCATGGCTGTATGGGTGGGAATTTGGAGAAGGATGCTGTAATCCACTTGCAGACTGCCTTCAGAAGTCTTGCAAGACACCAGTGCTCAAAATACTCCCATTCCAGTCTGCCTGCTGCGTGCCAGGCCATGCTGAGCTCAAAACCCATTTAATCCCCTTTTCTGACTGATGTAAGCCATACCTAGAAGCATCTTGTGGAAGGCAGAACACTTGGCTTAGGGAATGGATGTCAGCTGTAATCTTTTTCTCTACAACTTTAATTTTACTCTTGTATACTTCATTCCATTACTTCTGATTCTCATATTTTTGGACCACCCCTGCTTAGCATTTACAGGTCTTTAATCCTCTCTGTTGTCAGACAGATAAACTGGGTCTGGGCCCAATTCTCCCTCAGTTAGCTGGATGTAAATGTCTCTGAATTCACACCAGCTAGATGCAATGTAACATGAGAAGTGTGTGAGGCCCTTTATTCTGTCAGCCTCCCCTCATAAATCAGCTCCCACAGCAGCACCTGAAATCATTTTCTCAAGACCAAAGAAAGCATGCACGGAGAAGGTTTTGTCAAGAGTCTGGGGAGATCAAATGGCCTCAGAAGGTTTGCTGTTCTCTGCAGTGCTGCAGGCAGCTCAGCCAGGGTTGCTGAGTGTGAGGACCATGCACAGCATGGCTTGGCACCAGGAGGGCTTGTGGAAGGGGGACGTTAGGCCACCAGAGAAACCATAATTGTGTCTGCCTTTTGCAGTATGATCCCAGCTGAAGAACCATGGATAACCTTGTCTCTGTTTCATCTCAGTGGAATACAGAGTCAGTTTACCTGCCCGAGAGGTTTCATTTTATACTAGCTTTTTGGTAGTGAAATTTTCCCATGAGACTGAACTGCTAAGCAGCTTTTTTTGGTGGCCCTTTCTGCAGTGTCTCTTGTGTGAGCTGGAACAAGAATGACATTCTCTCCCACCCAAGTGACTCGTGCAGCTCCTCGCCTGTGTCTCATGGTGAGAGAGGCAAAGCCAGTAGGTCTCTGGCAGCTTTTACAGTGTCTCTTTGAGGTATGAGCCAAATATTGGTCCCAGCATGGTACTATGACTCGAAACACACGACACCAGGCAGCACCAAAATTGCTGAGCACAGTTGTGCCATGGTGAATACATCATGTCCCTCACTGCCCCTGCCACTCAGCATGTCCTTGTGCACTCTCCCACACAGGGACAGTGCTCTCCCTGGCACAGGAGCAAGAAGAGGGACTGAAGGCAGATCTCTTTGTGTGCTTTCAGAGGTATGATGTCTACAGGATCATACTGCATTCCAAAAATGTGAGAAATGGAGGAGGTAGAGCCAGATTACAGGTACCTACACCGAGGAAGATAGAGCAAATGGCAATCCTGATAGAGTAAAATCACCTTTTGCCGCTCTTCCTTAGAGGTGTGTTTCTTGTGGAGTGCTTCACATTTTCTAATTTGGTGCCAAATTCTTCTTCCTAGAGTGCCTCTGAAGATTTTTTACCAACTAAAAGCCAGACCCAGACCCCTGCTTCCTGCTGAAGTCCTACTAACTGCTTCTCAGTGGGCAACAACCTTGTTGGTGTGTGGCTTGGTTCCTTGTATAGGAAGTACAACATTGGTGTAAAACACAGGACAGCTTGGCCAGTGTAGTTCTTGATACCACCATTATAATCACTGCAAAAATAAATACATCTTTACCCAAGAGATATTGGTGTCAAAGAATATATTTTTTCAAATAATATATCTGGGAAATATCAGAAGCTACCATGCTTTCTGAAAAAGAAGTTTGGCTGGTGTCCTTGACCTGCCAGAGCTATGATTTTCTAAGGACCCTGAAGGAGATGAATTTCCTTATTGAAGCTCAGTGGGATTTGGGGGGTGGGGTGTGTGATTCTTCTCTCCCTTGAATATTCAAACAAGTACTCCTCAGACATCTCTCTCCTGCTTGTCACTCTTTGCCCTGTTTGTTTGTTTTTTGCACTTTTCGCAGCCTGGACAAGGCAAACAGGCCAGTCTATTGTTGGTGTGCATCTCTTTCACTGGAAGATTTGTTTATGTCTTAGCACAGTGATGCAATATTTGGGTTGAACGCTTCAAGGGGAAATGTTTATAGAACTAAAAAAATATTTCCATTTGATTTGTTTATAGGAAGTTTTTTCTTGTGGTCTTGAGTTTTGAAAAGGCCTTTGCATGTTTTCTTTTCCGCCTCCCCCACTCCCCCTCTGTGGATTTGAAGTTTGGTGCCAAATTCAGTCATGATAATGCCATGACTGACTCTTAAGGTATTTCTACCATGCTCTACACCACTGGAGTATCTTCATCCTGGCCTCCTAGATCTTCTCAGCAGCATTATCCTTCTTACATGCTGAGGTTCCCAAACTTCTCAGCAGGGCCGAGGATTTTCCAGCCCCACAGTCCGACAACTCCTCTTTGTTCCTGAATTATCTATGACCTGGGCCGGCCCTCAGGCAGGGCAGGCTATACTAACAGGGGAGAGTTGGAAGAGTTAAATGGGAACATTGCTTAGAAGGAAAAACAAAAGAGTAATGGGAAAGGCATCTTTGTGTGACCGAGGCTTAACCGAAACCAGGCCTTCTCCCTCTGCCTCAGCCAGGAAAACAAGAGAGTACGTGCAGGCAGCCACCGGCAGAGCGTGCACGGGTGTCCTCCTGTCTCCAAGGATGGAGGCAAGGCACAGCCACTCCCAGCCACAGGGAGGGCAGACACTCCTGTGGCACCCCCAGGGCACAGCACGGGTGCACTTCCTGACACCCTGCACTCCCAGCCTTTATTGCACATCCGCTGCCCCCTTTCTGCCCCTCTCCCATCTAGTTGGTGTTTGTCACCCAGAGGAGGCTCCCACATGCTGTTGTACACTATCCTCCAGGCATTGTGCCTCTGCTCTGTGGGAAACACTGAGTACCACTGGGCTGCCTCCTTGTCACATTGGGTCAGTGAGCAAGGATGCTGAAAGGATGAATGCCACAGTTTCTACCATCCCTGACTCTGACCACAGCTTGCAAGCAGGAGGCATAGATGAGGTGGGAGATGTGCAGGCTTTTTCTTGTTCCTTGCAATTTTGCCTCTTTGTACAAAAAACAGAGAGAACACTCACAGGATCCTTCCAGCCACTGTCCTTCTAACCTAACCCAGCATCATCCATTGCCACTCTCCATTCTCTTGACAGGATAAACCATCACCACCTTTACCTTATACCTACCGGAGTAACCAGCAGAGGACAGAGAATATAACAACGTGTGTCTAACTCTTTGAACCAACAAATATCATCAACCCTCAACAAGGCACTCCCACACCTATGTCACCACAGTTTCAGGGCTGGAAATCTTCAGACTATGGCTGGCCCTGGAGCCCAGGTGCAGCCCACTTTCCATGAGCTCATTAACCAGCAGAGCCTCACAGACCATCGTCTGGCAACAGCCGGTGTAGGAAAAATTACTGTTAGAGATGTTTCCAGCTACTTCCAGCTGCTGCCTGCACAGAAATAATATGAGATCACTGGCTTAGAGGAAGCCTTGGCTTCCCCAGCCCCTGGCCATCAGCAGGTGGCCCCAGGAAGTGGAATGGCCTGTGCGTGCTGTGGCAAGGAGGATCTGGCATGTGGGCATTGGGATCACACACAGATGCATAAATAAAAGCCAGCCCCCTTGCTTTGCTGGCTGGTGGGCTCTCCTGCAAGAGGTGACTGGGATTGGTGTTTGGATTTTCCCTGGAATGCTCCCAGTTCAACATGCACTGTTTCAGAGCCATGCCAGCCACCTGCTGCCAGCTGCCCCTTGTCCCCCTCCAGGTCCTGAGTCCCAGCAGACTGCTCCATCACCACAGAGGGACCCAGGACAGCCCCCAGGCCCCCCACTCCCACCCTGCCTTCTCCCCAAAGCTGAGATCCATCAGAAAGGAAAAGCAAAGGTAATGAACAGTCTGGCTTCGGTTCTCTCACTCTGACAGTCACCTTTTCTACCGGTCAGTAATACCAGAATCCCTCAGAGACATGTTCTGTGACAGCATTGTTGTGCCTGTGAAAGAGCAGGACCCTTCTGGGAGCACAAAGGCCACACTTGGAGTATGTTTGCTCTGTCCTGTTTTTTGGGACTGAGATTGCCCAAGAGTCATGGCCTCCTGTGCGTCTGTCCACCCCAGCTGTCGCCTGGAGCAAGCTGGCAAGACAGGAGGGGATGGCTTGGGTCTCTGCTGAGAGCAATGGCAAGGTTTTCCTAAAAGGTATCTACAATGCTGGGTGAAAAAACCAAGGCAAATATATTTTGCACAGAATCCTGGTCTTGATGAGAACTGTTTTATCTGAGGGCTGTGTCTACCACACAAATAGGCCGTGATAACTAATACCTGGTAGTCTATCTTGGCTCTACACATATAAGATAAGACACCACAGCATCATGTTATCAGGGATTTTAATGCACTGGGAGCCAGATGGAAGGCAAAGGAGACCAAGTTCACTTACAGACACCATAACCACAAGCCTTTGTTTGTGAGGGAAAACCAGGAGGGATATCACCCACAAGCTGTGGCTAAGTGCATGCCTTCATGCCATCTTGGTCTCTTCTTGGGCATGATAATCACATCCTTCACCAGGGAAGGCCTATGGGTCACACCAGCTTGGTACAGCAACTGTGTCCCCCACAGATGGCTGTTGCATGTGAGTCTGTGCATTGCTGTTGGATGCTTGATGGCTGTTCCTAGGAGAGGTAGAAATAGCTTATTTATTCTGTTTGGCATCTATATCCATTCCCTCTTCTCCTCCCAGCCCATAACCCCCTCCCCCAAACGCCGAGCTAATGCCTTCCAGATGAGGTGCTAGAAGCTGCTAATTGCACCCGGATCCGTCCTGATTTGTGCTTCAGTCAGCAAGGCACCTCACTAATGGATCTGAGACTTGGCAGTGGGCCTGGGACCAGTGTCAAAGGAAATGGATGAGAGGGAAGGAGGGAGCAGAGGGTTAGAGGGAGAGCAGGGAGACCCAGAAAGGAAAACGATCCCTCCTCCTCACAGCAAGGGGCCGAATACTGATAAGGGCTTGCGGTTGTCCCCCGAGGCTGGGGGTGGTCCTGTGTGGGATGGCGGGGCTGAGGCGTGTTGCCTTCTCCTGTCAGAGAGCCCAAGGCTGTGCTGGGGGCTGGGGTACTGCTCCCTGCCCCTGTGGGAAGGTTAACCTTGCACTGGGCCACCAAGGCACACCTGGGCTTTATCACTTCCCAGGCTGGTCTGGGGTTGAGCTCTCCTGATGGGAAGCTGGGACACGAGAGCTGGGAGCCAGCTGGGGGCTGATATTGAGCCGTGGCTCCCTGTTGATCCAGAGCATCTGTCTCACATTCCTGGTGGGTTCCAGGAGAAGAGGAGCCAGCTGGGGTGATTGGATGTGGATCAGAGGTGGAGAGGAGAGAAAACAAGAGGGAAGGGGATTGGGGAGGTGATAGCAGGCAGGATAAGGAAAGAAAGAGGCTTGGAGAGGAAATGGAGTGGTAGGTACCAGAAATGGAAAGAGCAAGGGGCAGAAGTGGAAAGGCAAGAAGGAGAAGTGCAGGCTGGAGAATAAGGATCTGGTGTATAACATGTCGTTCATGCTCCTGTACAGCCTGCAGCAGCCACACTGTGGCCTGGGGAGGCTGTGCTAGCAGCCAGACAGGGCTGCAGCCTCTCTGAAAGCCCCAAAGGGAACTGTGCATGCTGTCCTGCATGGGAGCCCTGGGACCTCACTGCAGAGCCTCAGAGAGGGAAAACTTCCTATCAACACATAAATGTCTAGGGACTATTCCTCAATGTCTGACCAGGCTTAACTGCCTGAGGACAGATCTGTTTCTGGACATGTGGATGACATCAACACAAAGAAACTTTGCTTCAGCATCTCAGCCTGGGCCTGAGAACAAGGCTGTTGCTAAGTCCTTGGGAGTTAGCTTAAGGGTGGCATGGAGAAACCTCCTTTCTGTGTGCTGGAGAGCCCCAGGAGAGCTGGGAGTGGTTCCTCTCTATTTTGAGATACCTCTCCAGCATTAAATCCAGTGTCTTCCCCAAACTGAGTTTATTACCCTCATTTTACTGATGGAGAAAGGGTTCCACAAAGAACCCAGGTGCCACCTTGGAGAGGACTTGTGGTTGTCAGTCAGGGGGTACCTGCTCTGCTAAACCATGAAGGTCTAGCATGAAGAACCAGCAGAGCCATGGAATTGTCAGAGAGGGAAGGAAGGTTCAAGGGCAGAACTGCACCACATAACTGGGAACAGAGAAGATGTTTAAACCCACATCATCTGGATAGATGGGCACTTGGTCTCAACAAGTCCTCTTCATTGAAAGAAACAAACCCCAAACCAGGCAACACTGGGGTGGAAGGAAGCCTGCAGCTGCCAGGACGGCCCTGGAGGTGTGTTGCAGCATCAAGTAATGTGAATGATAATCCTGGGAAAGATGCTCCAGGTGGAAAGGTGCCAAGCTGAAAGCGGAAACAGGACAACCAGAAGCAACCAACTGCAATGGGAACCCAGTTGGTTGGAACTGGTAAGACACTGTGCTAAAATGCCTTTGGCTCCGAGTCCCATTTTCATCAACTTTGCAATTCTTGGCAGAGATGGGAGGGAGTTTCCACTAGACTGTGATTCATTTAGTGAAATTTGATCGTGGCCAGCAGGGGAGGGAAGTAGACAGACAGACTGACAAGAGAGACAGTGTATTTTGAGAAGAGGAGGCAAGACTGTCAGGCCTCTGCAGAAAGGGCAGAAAGAGACCTGTTCTGTCTGATAGGAATCTTGGTGGGCAATCTTATGGGGGAAGGGGTAAGGAAGTAGAAGAGCAAACTAATTACAGACATTGTGTGTGCTTGGATGCGCCTACAGACTGATTAGCTCATGTCTCCGAAGCACTTGGAGATGGAAACCAGTTAATTATCCTTATTAATTTTTCCCCTTTTGTGCTCCTAGTTATTTTTGGAGACCATTTTAAGCACAATGCACCACCCAGGTGTTGGCTGCCCCAAAACCCATTGGAATTCCCTATTTGTCTTTCCCTTTCCTTACACAAAGGCCAAAACAGTCCCAATGAGAGTGATTCCTTCCTCTTGAAATAAGGACAAATAAAGAAAAGAAGAAGAAAAGAGAAATATATCATGCTCCATGCTGGCATGCCCAAATTGCATCACACTTGCCTATTTCTGTGCCTCTGGGGACCAAAGGCAAGGGGGGTGCCTGTCTCTGAACTCAGCAGTGCCTTAAGACACTGTCAGGTCAGTATCCAGGTACACAGGAAACAAAAGTATACTTGCTCTGTAGCTTGTTGCAGAATAGTTAAGACTTAGACTTAGCAAGAATTCCTTCTAATCTTCTTGTTGTGGGTATCCACCAAAGGACACTGAGGAAAACCCTTGTGAACATCCTGAGGCCATTTCTGACAACAGAAGCATTTCAGGCTTCATGAGTGCAATAGAAGTTGTTTTTTGAGGGAAACCACAGAAAAACCTGGCCTTTGATTTAATCTGCCACCTACTTCCCTTGTTCCCAGATACAGGGCATGGCCACTGGATGACACGTGAGCTGCTAACCTTCTAACATCCATGACCTTTTGGTTGTTTGGAGAACTGAGGAAGAAGCCTCAAAATGCTTAGATGTGAATGAGGATGCTTTAGGGTGAGGATTTGGGGCAGACCAAGCTTTTGCATCTGTGGTTGGTGTGCAGGCAAAGTGGTGGCAGCACCCAGCAGCCTGTGCCCGAGGAGATGGGCACACAGCCTGATTTACCTCTGGATCCATGTGGGAATGTGCATGCCCAGCCCCTCAGCCCTCAGTGCTCCTCGCTGGTTCTGTGTGCCCAAATACTGCCTCAGCCCTTGGCTACTTTCTTCAGGGCATGGGGGTCACGCAGTGGTGTTCTGGATTTCTGGGCCTGCCCTCCTGGGGCCTCCTGGGCAGCTCTGCAAGAAGCCCCCCAAGAAAAATCTTGGAAGGATCTGCCTTTGGAGAAATGCCTGGCCCTTTTCTTCCCCTCCTTCCAATTTCTTGCTGCCTGGGGTCCAGGCACACCCTGGACAACCAGGTGGGAATGCACAGTCTAAGAAGTGGAGAATTAACAGGTTTTCAGCGCTATGCCAAAGCATTAAATGCTGAGAAACCAGACCGTGCGCACCACGTTAAAATAAAGGGAGAGCTGAAGACTTCCAGACCGTGACAGGTTTGCTCTGGCTTGTTTATTTTTTGGCAGGAGGGACGGAGTGAGGCCAGGGCAGGGACCGAGCACGTGCTCTATGTGCCAGAGAGAGCACATCTCCTCCAGGTCAGCTGCGTTCTGTCTGCTTGCACACGAGGCCCATCGGTCCCATTATGGTGCTGCGCTTTGCCTGGTGGGCTGAGGGCAGGAACCAGGTCCATTGCAATGTGATTGATGAATCCTCTCTGAGGTCCCATCTTTTTCCTCCTCCTCTTCCTTTTGGGGACTTGGGGATTTGGTTGGTTTGGAGGTTGTTTTTTTAAAAATAAAGAGCACTTGAAGTTCATTTAAGGCAGAAGCCTTTGATTTACTGTGCTTTCAGTTTCAGAAACAAAAGACTTTAGTGGGGGGAAGAAGCCATTCAAATTCTTGAGTATTTTTTCCCTGTTACACCTCAGCCTCTCTGTGAGGACACAAAGCATGCTGTGGTACAACACCAGCACTTGTCTGGCACTGAGAAGTGCCCAAATCAGTTTGGGCCACAGGTGCTCTGTCAGAGTTTTCTCAAGCAGGGAGTCAATCTATCATGAGAGAAATCCCTCCATTGTGCTGCTTCTATACAAAATGTGTCTGCTGAACTCTTGGAACCCAGCAAAGTCAAAACAGGATTTTCACCAAGATGCAAGAAGTGGTGTTTCAAGTCTATAGAACAGAACTGAATGAAACTGAAGGACAGCTGTCAATAAGGGAAAATTAAGAGCATGGCTGAGTTCCTATACTTTGAGGAGCCAAAACTGATTTTTTTTTTCCCCTGAAGTCCAGGTTTGACTTAACTGAAAAGTAGACCTATTTGTTTCTTTCTGCCGCAGCATATCCTAGCCAAAAAATCTGTCATCTGCACTTTGCACACTTCTTGTAAGTGAGAAATGAAGTGGTCAGATACACAATAAATTAGGAAAAAAGCACACTCACACTCAGGTAATTTATTTGGGCCTCTCAATATCACGTTCACAGGAATTCTGAATGTCCAGGAAAGCATCACTGACAAAACCTATATGGAGATCTTGCACTGTAAGAAAACCACCAGATAACAAAAGCTCCTGCTAAGCCCATCCAGTGATACAGCTCAGGGTGCATTGCTACACTTGGAAATCAGAGACCCAGCTTCAACAGCTAGTGCCACCAACTGAGACAAAACCTCCAGAGTAACTTTATCCCTACAGTTCTGTGAGCAAGTCTTGCATGTTTACCAAGAGCATGCATGACAGCTTCAGAGCAGAGTGGGGCTGCTGGCTCCTAAGTGGTGTCAAAATACTGCCGTAAGGCACTATTAGTCAGCATTCCAGGGTCAAGACCAGAATCCACTGGGAAAAGCAGTCTGTGTCTATAGAAATCCCCACACTTAGACTTTCTTTGGCCACTGGGGCACCAGGAAAACCTGGAGTGCTGCTCAGGACCCTATTCAGGGCACAGGTGATGGAGAATGGTTTCCATTTCTTGCCATTTGCACTGGAAAGAAAAACTTTGAGAGGGGATGGAAACAAAGGCTAGCAGCATGGTCAGGGGAAGAGAGTGCCTATCGAGAGGCAGGAGACTGTTGATTTATTTTGCCCAGTGAAATGCAGGCTGAGAATGGATATGATTGTTCTTGGTAAACACATCAGAGGGATAAGCACCAGGGAGGGAGCAGAGCTATTTAAGCCTTGGAACAATGTTGGCGCTAGAACAAGTGGGCATGCTCCAGCCAGGAATAAATTGAGACTGGAAATAAGAAGAATGGTTTAAGCCTCAGAGCTGTCAAGTTCTGGAAGAGTCTACTAATTGGGGTAGTGGGAGAATCTTAAAACTTATTAGGATTGTTTGGATCTTCATATTTGTGTGGAAGATTGCACGATGTGATTGCTGACAATAGCAAGGGCCAAGACATGGTAAAATAGGAGATCCCTTCCAGCACTACTTCCCTACTGCGAAGCACTTGGGATTGATTTGTTTCTCATGTGTCCATGTTAAGGCAGGAGAGCTGCAGGATCCTTTGCCATCCAGCCCTGCGGGGAGATTGTTGGCCAGGCAGTTGCAAGCGAGGAGATGAGGATACTTTCTCAGATGGCTGAAGATGATATGATGGTTGCTGCTAATGAGCTGTGAGGAGAAACGTATCTCTTGTCCCAGGAGGAAGATTGCAGGCATCACACCAGGCCACAGCCAGGCAGCAGGGCAGAAACAAACAGCAGAGGGAAAGAGTTGAAATTCCAGAGGAGAAAACCAAGTGCAGGCATTTTCTCATTAGAGAGCAGGGGGCTTCATGTGTTCTTTGTCTTTTCAAAGGCAACAGAGGTTGAACAATAATCAGGGAAAAATTACATAACCCATTCTGTCATTTGGAGCTGAGGCAGCTCTGCAACAAGCCTCAGGATCAGCTATGCTGTTTAGGCCATGAGTCAGTCTCAGAAAAACCATGGGTTTATGCAGTCATATACATTTTTCTCTTTTTAAGGAGCCCTTCTTTTTATGCTAACCACCCAAATCCATGGTCCTCCTTGTTACAGCCCACTGCTCTTTTCAGCATCTCCCAATGGAAACTGCAGGTTTCCACAGTGTTGAAACCTGTGGCAAACTTTGGCGATCTGTGGTGATCCACCCCACACAGGATCTGAGGTATAGAGCCATTGGCTCCTGACCTCTGGGAGGTCCTGGAATGCTGGAGCTCTACAGCAAGAAGTGACAGCTCTGGAAGCTATGGGCAAGGAGGAATCACCTAACAAGTAGCTGCCTCAGGTTTGAAATCACTTGTCTGTGCTCAGTGTGAATGACAAGACTTGCTGGCCAAAAGAATCCCATGCAAGGCAGAGGGGTAAGACTGGGGTGCCCTAGGCAAAGACTGAGAGATATATCTTCTCTTGCACCGGGGATGCTTTACCTCTCAGCCCTGTTGTGTTTCCCCAGGACTGTGTCTCTGGGCTCTCAGTGGGCTTACATGTGTTAAATCCAGCAGTCTTACACGTGGCAGCTCAGGAGAGAGGGTGCTGACAAACTGCTCAGCAAAGTAATTCCTGTTATCCTCCAAAACCAGTGGCACCTGGGCAAAATGGGAATGTCACAGCTCTCAGCTGCTCCTATGAAACCTCTCAGCCTCCCACTGAAGGTAACCCAGCCCAGTTTAAATCTTGGCCTCCCTTAGTTGCTGCCAAGCAGATGGAGGGGCTCGTGCTTAGGAAACAGCACCTTTCTCAACCTTGGGGACCCACCTGAGACAGTGGGGGAATGAAAATCTGAGCAATATTTCAGTGGGTGTGTAAGAAAGAATAAATGTTACAGCAGCTGGTTAACACACACCCTTCCACTTGAGCGTGATAAGATTGAGTTCTAAATTCTCTTTCTTTAGTTCACTGCATGCACACATGCAAATTCCCTCCCTTCTCCTTAGGAAACTGAAAGAAAGGAAAAGCAATAATAAAATATTTCAGATGAGAGAGAAAGAATTCTCCATGATTGAGAACATTTAATGGGAACCAGCTGCCTGAGCGAGACCAAAGGCTGATCCTGCTGGGGGTTTGTTGACAGTGTCACTTTCCATAGGTACCTGCTGAGGAAAAGGGAGGGATGCTCAGGAGACAGCACAGAGGAGGAGGAAGGTGAAAGAATGCGCTGCAGAGTGTTTTACATCCACACAACCCTGTCTCCCCCTTTCTTTTCTTCAAGAGACTCTCCAAGCTCTTGGAGAAGAGCCATGACAGGACAAAACAAGAAAGCATGAATGAGTTGGTGCGAGCGTGTAGGTGGCTGTATCTGAGCAGAAGAGGGTGGGTGGAAGAAAGGAAAGAGGAGCCTAAAAGTTCAGTGCATGAAACAAAAGCCAAGGCTGTCTCTCTGCTCCCTTTCCTGTCTTTCCTTGCAACCAGACAGCTGCAATTAAGATGTAACTGATACACCAAAAGCTCATCCCTTGTGCTGGTGCTCGCTCACCTCCTCCACGCCTGTCTGCCCATGGTGGCGTCAATGCCGGGCATGGACCCAGCTGTGCAAGGCTCCTGTGTGACTACCAAACCCTGCCAGAGCAGCCAAGCCTCGCCAGAGCAACCCACAGGAGTTTTAGTGGTGTGAGTTGTGGGCTGCTTCCAAGTTCCCCTTTCTCTTGTGAGGAATAACTGTCTGCATGGACCTGCCCGTGCTGCCACCTCTGTGTTCATGACCTTCTCTGTCTGTGGCCCCAGCCCCTCTGGAAAGAGCCCCTACTCCTGCAGAACCTGGTGCACCACTTGCAACCAGCCCAGGGCCCAGATCTTGACCCAAGCCCAGCATTCAGGGCCCCACTTTTTGTAAGATGCATTTAGCCCTATCTCTGTACCCAGGGATATTCACTCCCTATTCAAAGCTACATAGATCAGCATCAGGAAAGCTTGTCAGCTTGTCCCCTGAACAGTGACACTTGTGTAGATCAGGGCTTCAAGTGTACAAAAGGTTGGAGCAAACATTTACACACCAGAAAATGTAATATGAATTGGGTGATGTACTCTGAGGTAAATACTGGTATGGAAACAATAGTGCTTTGTTGGGCCATCTAGCAATTCTTTATATGAAAGTCATCTTTCAACTAGAAGTCATCTTTCAATTAGAAGAGGTAGGTCCTGTTGGCAGTGGTTTTGCCCAGCTTTCCCAGGTCTCTGTACTCCCCTTTCCATGATTTCTGTTCACAGTCTTCAATGGAATTGCACCTCTTAAGAGTTTCCTCAAAAGCCATGAACCAGAATGCCCCCTTCCCCCAAATCAGGAGTTAAGACCATCATGATGCATCGTGCACCCCACTCTACATACTTTAATTGTGGGTTTGTGCCAACTTTTGAGCTCTAAGGATTTATACTTTCCCACCACAGGAGAAAGTCCCAGTCCTGGATATTTTACTGGTTCAAACAGGTAAGAACTCTTGGGGGAAATGCCAGTGCAGTCACCGCATGTACCGTGTATTCTGCTCTCTGAACACCTGAGATGCCAGGGTTTGACAAGATGGCACCCACAGACCCTGCTCCCCTCCAGGAGGGCTCTGGCACCTCTGTGGTGTTTTTTCAGTGTGATGGTAGGGAGGTAATGCAAACTCCTTCATAGCTGGCACTTTGACACAAACTGTAAGATCTCAGCTGCAGCTGCAGGCTGGTGACAGCACTACCTGTTGCAGAGATCAGAGGAGGAGACATCGTAACAGTCTGGGGCTGAGAAGAGGGAATGTGCTAGCAAGCTGTGGCATGGATCTGATTTTCCATTCAATAATCCCATGGTAACCCAAGAAGATGGTAAATTGCAACTGCAACAGCTCACTAGCAGCCTAACATTTCCTCATGGTGCTCCTGAGGTGTGGAAAGATCTCTGCAGAGTGAGGCCCATGAAGGGGGGAAGCGTGCAGCAAAAGTTTTGGAAAATTGCCCTGAAGCCTCCCTTACCATTACCCTTCCTCTCAGCAGTGTGCAACCCCCTTCTTTTCGGTTCAGTGCACTCGTGTGTGTGGGGGCCCACAGCCAGAGGGGCAGGAGCTGCTCCTTCTTCACCTATAACTTCATCTGTCGCTTTTCTTTCCAAAGGAAGCTGCAATTAAACCCCAGGCTCCAGTGCAAGGAGAGTTTCCAGGCTTGGCTGTCCCTCCCCGTGGGCAATGCAGCCTGAGCGCCAGGCTCTTGCCACGGAGCCCCTGCTGCTCCCTAGGACTGAGTGGAACCACTGCCAGTTTACATCAGCAGCCAAGTGACCATCTGGTACAAAGGCAAAATATGATTATTATGTTTAGGTGTGGGCAGTCTTTGATGTAGTGCCCAAAGGTAACAATAAAGTTTTATTAAGTCTTTTCAATTATGTGGATCGTGACAATACTGTGACAAGACTGTTGGAAACAACCTTCAAAATGAGGTGTGGGAGGCAAGCAACACCCAGCCACATGTTGCTTCTTAATCCTAGCCCCACTGACACTGGTGAAACTTCAGCTGGTGTAAGGGATACGTGACACAGCTGCTGAGGATGCGGGTTCCTATCCCAGGGCAGCCTCAGTAAGGGGCTTTTAGCAGAATTCAGGAGATGAGGACCCTGCCTTAGCAAGCCCGTGTTGCTGCCCCACACGGGGCCTCAAGCCAGTCTTGCCTCCTCCTCGCACCTCAGTTTCCCCCTCCTGGAGGCAGACATGGATCAGTTCCTCTCGCATGCTGCCGAGCATCCTCCCTCTCTCTGCTTCCTCCCTAACCTCCCTCCCTTTTTAATCAGGATTTGTATGTGGGTTTCCAGGCTTCCTGGCTGTCCCGTCTCCTCTTTCTCCTGCACTGCTTTGATGTTAATTGTCTCCAGGGCTGGAGCACTCCTTGGCTGATTAAGTCCAAGAGTCCTCCCTGGTTTTGTTGACCCATGAATGGGGGCCTCTTCAGTGCTCAGTGGAGTGCGGGCTCATTGCCTCTCCTCCTCCCCCCCATTCGGTTTGATGGATTAATCGTGCTGTGTAAAGGAAAGTGGGGTGGGAGGGGAAACTGAAGCAGCGGGAAAGGGGGGGAAGGAGGACGGGAGAAAGGGAGCAAGAAAGAGAAGGACCTTCGGCAAATGCTCGACTGCCCTTGCTTAAAATAACACCGTTTATTTAAGCAGGTCAGGCACACAATGGCTCGAGAGGGGCTGCTACTCAGATCATGGGACCCTGCGTACGCTGAGTGAGAGGTTGGAGAGGGTGTTAGCCAAACTCTGAAAGCTACTCTGTTCTCACCCGATGTCTCCATCTCCCCCCAACACACACACACACACACACACACACTTGCACCTCCTCTTTTCCGTCTCCCTCCCCTTCAGACGCTGGAGTCCTTTGCCTTTTTAGCAGTGGCACGGCTCAGAGCCAGGAATGGAGGGGCTCTGAGAGGAAAAGGGGGCTCCAGCCTCTGCCCTGGACCTGCTATCCTGGCGTGCAGCCAGGAGAGGAGAGGCTGCTGACCCTATGGAGTGGGCTTCCCACAAGAGTCTGTCGTGAAACAGATGCCAGCATTTCAAAAAGACTTGTTCCTCAGCCCCAGCTGCCACTGCTGCCTTGCTGAGGGCCTAACTGCTCCTGCTGAGGCACAGGGTATCTGCAAAGATTCTGGTAGAAAACCATGCCTCCTGCTCGTTTTTCAAGAAAACAATTGGTTTCATTCAGAGGTGAGATTTAAGTAACTGGGGCAAAAATAGCAGTATCAGTGTCAGCTGGCTGAGTGGTCTACTGACTGTGTCAGACTGGGTCTTTGCTCCATGAGGGATATAGTACACCTCTCCATTATCCAGTTGCTGAGCTGCCCACAATGCAGCCTTGCTCATGGTCTGCAGCACCCCTTGGTGTAGCAGTCCTGTTCCTCTACATTCTGTCCCATCTAGGGATGTCTTAGTCCCTTCTCACCAGGGATGGCCAAACCAGGTGTCATGAGGAAAGGGGGAGCCCTTCGAGTGTCCTGGCCCAGGCTGTCTGCATTGTCACTTGCAAGTTTCTCTGGTCTCCAAGCCTGGCCAAGGCCAGCAGCCTCCTTCCCCTGACCAGGATTGACTCAGTCCTAAAGACATGTACGAGAAATCCCAGAGCGACTGCAGTGGATGCCTCCCTCTCCTTTCCCCACCTCCCCCTGCTCCAACCTCCCATGCTGCTCCCATCCATAACAAATGCGGAGTCAGGCTCAGGAAATGAAAAGCCTCTTCCCAAGAGGGACCTGTGCAATTTTCCAGCCTCTCCCTCCACTGCCGCTTCCCCTTCCCCATCCCCCTGCCCCAGTTTTCCCTGGCTGATGGCAGCAAAGGGCCGTTGGTGTTGGCAGGGTGCTGCCGCCTGCCTGGCAGGCTCTCCCGGACAGCCTGCCAGGCTTTTCAGGGCTCATTCTCACTTTCCAGAGGCTGGAAGTGCAGAGCAGGAGACAGGCTGCCTTGGCAGCCTCACTGTTTCCAAACATTGAAAGGCAGAGAGAGAAAAGTCTGCTTCTCCCGGCTCACCAAAGCCACCACCACCGTGGATGCTGGCCAAGTCCGCCTAAAAATAACCGCGGTGCTACCGGACACACGTGCTTCTCGGGGACAAAGCAGGACAATGCACCCCAGGGCAGCAGGGATGGAGCAGAGCAGGGCGGAAGGAGAACCTGGGGCTTTTTTCCTCCATCCTGCCTCTTGCCAAATAAAGCTGCCTGTGTTGTCCCAGCAGTGCTAGTCAATAGCAACCAGGGATGCCTCTCTCGGTTTGTTTTCACCAGAGGGCTCAGAATAGCTGCAAATTGTCTTTTCCCAGCTGGGAACATCTCGCTTCCCATTGTGCTCACATGTGTGAAAGAGAGCGTGGCATTGTGGTAGAGGTGACCCTACAGCCCAGGGCTGCCGTTGCCTGAAGGTAAGATCTCCATCACCTCCAACTCCACCTCCAGGACGTGTGAGATCTGCTGGGATTGCCTCTCACTGCAGCAGCTGTGACTGCAGCTGGTCCACCCAGATGTGACTGCAGAACATAATTAACAGGAGGACTAAGGACAAAATGGAAAGTGTGTGACTGGCACAAGCATGACTCTGGCCACTTGGGAATGTGTCTCTCTAGCTGTGCTGCCCAGCTTCAACATGGGTGAAGGTGCTTCTCATCATCCATCAGCCCCCAGGCAAACATGCTGGTGCCTCCAGATCAGTACATGGCACACCAGGTCCTTCCCACATTCCCATGTCCAGTACATTCAGAATAGACATCAAGTCTGCCCTTGAAAGCAACTCTGGGGCTCCCCTCCAAGTGCAATCCAGATGCACTTGGTGTAAAACAGGTATCTCTGTAAAGATACCTGCCATGTGTTTCTGCTTGAAACAGGAGAAGTGAGAGGAGATGTAAAACCAGATGTGTGATCCGGGGCATTCTCTTCCTTCCTGCTGTGGCCAAGACATGTCCCAGCCCCAGCTGGAGGGTCAGCACAGACAAAATATCCAAGCTTCCCTCTTGGCAGGAGGGCAAGGGTAACTTGAAAAGCAAAGCTGTATTTTACCAGCAGGAAAAGACAAAGTCCTGAATGTTTCCACAGGCTGGAAGAGGCTCCACCAGCCCAGGCTGTCCATGAAGCTGTAATGCACTTTCTCTCCAGCTCATGCACTCACTGTTTCTTGGTGGGAGAGAGCTGATCACAGCCAAAGGCTGAACAACAATCTTTGCTAAGTCTGACAGATATGCTGGGACACCTCACTTCCATAAAAATAGGGAAGAACTAAGCAGGAGGTTGGGTGTTTCTTATCCCTGCAGACAAAGCTCCTTTTCTTTAAGTCAAAATAATTCAGCAAAATTGACGTCAATTTGCTAAATGTTTCAGGTGACCCAAAGTTTTAGAGTTAGGCACAAAAACTCCTACCCCAAGAAAATGGTTTCAGCTGAAATGATTTTCCTTGCTCCAAATCTAGGGAGTTTTGGCTTCTTTTTTTCTTTTTGTGGGAGGAAGAGTGTTTAAAGAGGGTTTGGCACAGTGAATGTCAGTCCCAGCAGATACATACTTGTTTGTCTATTTACAATCAGGACAATCCAAACCCGTTAGCAGATGTAACTGAGTTAAGACATGAACATGAATTTAGAAAACAATATGAACCATCATTTGTAAGAAAGGCTTGGAGGCAAAATCCAAGTAATTGATATCGTAAATCCCTCAAGACATTATTATGGGGTATTTGTCACCTCAGAAAAATTCAGAATCCCTTGCTTTCATGCCTGCACCTACTTTTGAGGCATAACTTTGGACATCCATGCTTCAAATGTCAATGTTTAAGCTAAGGCAGACATTATTTGGCATTTCTTCTCCTCCCAAGGTATTTCAAAGAGTATTTGCCAGATCTCTGAGAAACTGCTAAGTGCTAAAGCTGCAGTGAATGATGTTTTAATTTGGTCTGAGGGCTTGAAAGAACATCTTGAAAGACTTAGACAAGTCTTAAAGAGAGTATGAGAAAGAGACTTAAAACTGAGCTATAAAAAAGCCCTCTATCTGATGTAATAAGTTATTTAAATGAGGCATAAATTGAGCAAAGATGGTGCAACTGGTGATGTGCATAAAATGTTGAAATGTTTAGCTCTGCAAAACAGAGTGGATTTGTGACAATTTATGGAGATGATAAACTGGTTTGGGCAAAATTAATTCCAAATGCTCAGGGAGGGTCTGATTTTGCAAGGTGGCAAGCATTTATTTTTTTTCCCTCTCATGCAGAACAACACTTAAACACATGCTTGGTTGTGCTGACTTGACTTGTTTGCTTCTGGGATGGGATGCTACACAACACAACACTAAGGAAGGGCCATGTCTTGATGCTTGGGGTTCCCTTGGGGGGAACCCAAGGAGTGTGTCAGGAAGCCCTCATTTCACTCACCCTCCATCTCTGCTCCATGGGTATAAAACAGGCACAGGTTTCTTTGTCTGGTTGGTTTTTATTGTTTTGTTTGGGGGTTTGTTTATTTTTAGTTTGGGGGTTTTCTTGTTTGTTTGTTTTTGTTTTATTTGGGGTTTTGTTTGTTTTTAGTTTGGGGTTTTTCTTGTTTGGTTGGGGTTTGTTTGTTTTTTGTTTTGTTTTTTGTTTTTTTTCCACAGCACCTTTGGAAATCAAACATCTGCTGGTGAGTAGGTTTGCTGGGATGCTGTTCCATGGGGGATCAGCAGCAGGATGCAGACTGGAGGTGGCCAAGCCACAAAGGGGCCATGGCAGCGGGGAGGGTGGCGTGGCTGGAGGGGGCACCTCGCACATGTGGGGCACAGCCAGGCTGGCCGCTGGGTGAGCGTGCACAGCCTCGGCATCCGACAGGGAAAGGGAATTGGGAAAGCCAGGCTGAGACCAGGCTTCCGCTGCTGCCCTCCCCGAGGCAAACCATCACAGCCTCCCTCACGCTGAGGAATGCCAAATATAGACCACATAACACGTGGAGTGTCCCACTGCCAGTGCTGCCACCTCCTCCTGTCCCCAGCTCAGGGCTGGGATGGCTCATGCCTTGTCAGAGTCCCAAGAGGTTACTTTTCACATAAAATCAAGTGCATGTACATCAGATTGCTAGAAAGAAAAACAGCTTTCAAGAATGAGCCTGCAGAAGAGGGGAAAACACCCCAAACAAATCCTCATTCCTTATAGCATTACTTCTAGTGCAGGCACGCACGAGGGCAAGAGAGTGTTTAAGAGGAGACAAGGTCTCCCTGACAGGAGGGACTCCTCCCTCGACCCAGGTTTTTCTGGGCTTGTTTTCCTCCAAGCAGCACATCACAAAGCCATCTTCTCCCTCTTCCCCTCCTCCCCGGCCCAGGTTGTAAAATAACGAGTTTCTTGTTATTCTTGTTATTGCTGAATGGCAGAGGTCTGGAGCCCTGTGAAGGGAAGGGGGCAGCCTAATTAGGGTAACGAGAGCCATCCTTAATGAGCACTCCTGACTAGGTGGGAATTTAAAGAAAAAGGAGGGGGCAGGGGGGAGAGAGGTCAATTCTTACAGCTTTCTCTCCCCTACCCCCAGCTCCCACCCATGCCCTCCCCTCCTCCCTGTAAACCTACCGCAGTTTGGGGTCTGAGCGTCGGGGCTTCTCTGTATCATTATTGGTTATTAAAATGTATTTTCCTGTTTTTGCCTGACTTCACAGGGGGTTGATTTCATTTCACCTCCTTTGCTAATTTTCTCCTGTGAAGGTATGTCAAGGTCCATCCCTGGACCTTATGGTGTCCTTGGGGGTGCCATGGATTCCCTTCTGGTCGATTTCTCATCAGCAGGGTGGTACCCGAGCAGAAGTGACAGCCAGTTGTACCAAAACCTTCCAGCAACCCCCAGAATGGTTTGCTGGGTGTGCAAAACCTGCTACATCCGTGCATTGGACTGCTCCACATTCATGGTCCACAGATCACCAATGTGGTTCCACTAGTGGTTCCTCTGGACAGTGCACACAGTATCGATGTCCCCACCTGTGTAAGTGAAAACTGGGCTGTACTCGCATGTATGGGCACAGCAGATGCAGCTTTGCAGCTAGATCTATCACAGGTGAGTGTCTTTGTCACTAGGAACCATATGCCACCGGGGCAGACAGCACAGCCTGGCCACCAACACTTGAGATGTCCCAGATGTAGCTCTGATACCCTATGATTCAGCCTCAGTTGCTTGCTACATTTCTCCCTTAGCAGGAACAAGCCTCATGGGTTCCCCTGAGCTCATCCCTTCCTATATGTACGTTGGCAGGAGCTGAAAGCCCCGTGCGTGGAAATTCGATTGCAGAGACTTTCTCATTCCACACCCAGCTTGTTGGATTTCTCCCCTGTCCTGCTTTCCCTCGCTCTGCCTGAGCTGTAACCAAAGGCCCCCGCTCCCCGTGAGGCTTCAGCCCCGGAGCCCTCTGTGCCGCATCTCCTCCGTCTGTCCCAGGAACACGGCAGATAGAGCAGGTTGCCAGGCACACCCCACCCCAGCGGATGGCCAGGGGTGTCTCCCAGGGCATGATGCTCAGAGGGGCCCTGGCAGAGGCTGGGAGCACGCAGGGATGACTGGGTTTCTCCTTGCCAGCCTTGTCCTCCTGAACGTGCCCTGAGTCGGCTTTAGGCTGTCACCTCCAGCAACTCCTGTGATGTTATTTGCAAAGATCTGTCAGAATCCATGCCCAGTTAAATCATCACATGCTGAAATGCTTAAACAGGCTTCCAAGGAGCAAGCTTGCAGCCAGAAGCGTGGGAGGAACGTAGTCTGACAGAAAGGAAATAAGCAGGGAACATTTTACCCATAAAAGCACTTTGCTTTCTCTTTGCTTCATAAATCAGCTTTCTCTGATCTCGTCCAAAAAAAGGCAATTAATTCCCCACTTCTCCCTGCCTGGGAGATGTATTCTTTTCTGTATTTGGATCTTGCCTCAGAGAATTTAAGAGACCTAATTGTTTCCACTGCTCCTTCCAAAATCAGGGAACAAAATAACATCAGAACTAAGGCCCTGGGCCACACCTCCCAAGGTGCCAGGCTCTTTCCTTTGGGAGGCAGCGCTCCTTGCCCCACCTGCAAGAGCCAGGTCTCCCGCAGGGGTCTCTGAAGCTGGGGACGTACCTGTCAGCACCCAGCACCTGGCACTGAAACCTCTGGCCTAAGCATCATTGCCAAAGGCCAGGTAGAGCCAGATGAGGGGTGAGCACCCCACTCTTTTTGGGAAGAAGTCACTAATGGGGTGTTCTCGCTGCCTGCAGTGGAACAGGTCAGGCAGATAATTATTCACCAGCAGGACTAAAAGATTTAATGGGCCAGTGGTGCATGGCCCCAGAGTACAGACCTGTGCACAGCCATGTAGATTCCCTTCCTCTGCTGAGCACACTGCATTCTGCCAAGCCACCAGAAATGTGGCTTTTTATCAGATCCATTTCTCTTCTCTGTTTATAGCTTGAGGACACCAGGGCTCCTCTGGACTATAGTTTGAACTAATTTAGCATTTCTTGTGGGTGAATTCTTTGGATTACCAAGAAAGTCTTGGCACAAGGGCCAGTTCCTTTCTATTCCTGCCCTGACATGCAGGCTTGCTGGTACTCTCTCCTAGCAGAAATGACCACACATCTCCAAAGCAGATGGCCTTTATGGCTGCTTCTGATGACCAAATAAGAAAAGAAAAAATAAAGTAAATTTAACTTTCATTGCTGGGTACAGAGGATGTGCTCAGCTTGCACTCCTGTTACTCTATTGATTCATGCTTCCTCTGTCTTGCCAGAGGCACTTTACTCTATGCATTTCTTGGTTATTCTATAGGAAAGAAAAAAAAAAAAAACCAAAGAAAATGTGGGAAGAGAAGGGGGCAGGGGCATTTCTGAAGCAGTGGTTTTTCACGAGGAGACTGTAAAAACCAATGGCATTAGATGAGCACCACCAAACAAGTGAAAGGCTGAATTACAAGCTGAAGGAAATGTGCATCTGGAAAGTCTTGAAATAAAAGCATCCCTTCCTCAAGCTGTTCCCCAACAGCTGTCTAACTGGAGGTCTGCCTCTTCACATTTCATCCATCTTAAGTCAAATACACTCAACTGGTGCCAAATTATGGCAGGGGACAGCAAGCCCTTAAGTGTCCAAACCCATGCAGCTGTCCCCCAGGAGGTCTGACATTAACACTGACCTGGAGAGGATATTCCCCTGGCATCCTCCTGGCCCTGCCATGGTGCTCAGACATCAGGACATGCTCCTGCAGCAGTGGCATGCACAGATCTACCTCCTCTGGTGGTTTGCCAAGTCCTCCAGCGTGGAGCTGTGGTTACTGTCGGCATGAGAGAGACCCATTAACAATGTATTACCCAGGGCCTTTGTGCAGTGTTTTTCTAACAGGAGAAAGTTTGCACAGCTTGTGGGGAGCGATTTTAATGGAATAATTAACCACTGTTGCTTCTTCATCCCAATATACAGTTGCCAGGTCTCTCGCCCTTGGGTTCCCTACCCTTTCTGGGCTCTGGCAACACCTATAAAAGTACAGAAAATCTCTGCTACAAGCACCTTTCTGTCCATTATAATGAGAGAGAAGCAGGGTGAGTGTGATGTTCACTTTAAGGGAGTTTTATGATTGCCACTGACCCTCCCTGAGGCTGAGCTGGCAGCGTGTGCTTTAGAGGCACAGCGATGGGCAGTGGATTGTTGGCAGGAGCTCAACATCCGCTCTGGCCCGAGAGCCCCAGGTTTGCCTGGCTCTGCTCTCAGGAGGCACACCACTATGTGGGAACCCTGGGCAAACACTCCCCCATCTGCAAACCAAGAAGATGCAGAGCTCAGAGATCACCCCACTGCATCCACAGATATGCCAGCACAGTGATTTTGCTGGATTCAGGACAAAGAACATGGAACTGGCTCTCTAATGCTCTGGCAGCACTGTAACTCCTGGGCTAGGGGGCCTCAAGCATAGCCTCACAGGGCTGTAAATGACCTGGCTATAATTGACCTCCACAATCGTCATTAAATCTGCATTCATAGACCACCAGGCCAGAGAAACCATTTCTTAAATGTATGTCCATGTTCTGGGGTGGAGCACTTGCTGGCTTCATTTTTCTGTCTGATTTTTTTTGCCCCTCATGAAAAAAAAAAAAAAAAAGAACAACCAACATCTTAAAGGCTCATTTTCTCCCCAGCATGGAATGAACCCGAACAGCCAAACCTCAGCATTTTTCACAAAGTGTAAGCCTTGTTTTGCAGCCAGCTGAGGAGTGAGTGGAGCTCAGGCTGGGAGTGTGGATGGCTGTGGAGGCAGGTGAAGGTACAGGGAGAGCCTGCACATGTATAGCAGGTGGACAGAAGTGTGAAGAGAGAGAAAGCATGGATGTCATAGCATTGGGTATATGACATGCTTGCACACATGTGTAAGGGTACACGTGCACACACACACACACACATGCATATATAGATGCATATTCATTTTTGTGAATATCTGCCCAAGAGGACCCTGGGTGTGCAGGTCTGTGCAGAATTGGGTATGCAGAAGAGCTCCCTGGCTCCTCTCTCAGTTTAAAGACTTGGCAGGAGAATGGGGACAGTCACTGAAAAGCCTTATTTTCTGTGCTGGGTTTGTCTGGGGGACTGGGCTGTAGGCTGCTTCTGAGCCTCTCTCTAGTACGTGCTCTCAGAACCTGTTTTGCTTTCTAACTTTATTCCTATTTGTTATTTCTTCCTTTCCCTCTTTCTGGCTGCTTCTCTGTTATTCCTTCGTCTCATGTTTCCTCTCTCTGCCATTTCTAAAATGTTTTTCTCCCTCCCTTTCATTTCTCCCTTCTGTTCCTCCTTTCTAGGTCTCTCCTCTCATTCCTCCCACGCTGACAACCTCTCATTTCTCTGCCTCCCTCTGCTCCCTCACCCTTGCTCTCCATCCTGCCTCTTTCCCTCACTCTCCCGTTTCACATGCTTTTGTTTTCCCTTCCCTCTCCCCCTCTGCTCGGCCTCTCTCCTCTCTTCTCTCCCTCCCGCTTCCTCACTCCCTTCTCTCTCTGAAGCCCCTGGCCACCTTCCAGCCTCTGGTGAGATGAAGGGGTCCCTGGCACACACTCAACTCTGTGCTCCATAGGGCATTGTAACCACGGGTACCAAGGCTATAAAATCCTTAGTGTCTCTAGGAAAGATGACTGTAAATTCTTCAGAAGTCCCACCATGGGTATAAAGATTCCACCCCCCACACCTCTCCCCTCCTTCCCCGGGCCTCTGTGAAAGGAGCTGTGTAGTAAAGCAAGGGGCTCACTCCTCCCCTTTGCTAAAGCTCCAGCTCTGATCAGGATTTCAGCAGAGCATGGCTCTCCCCATTGACTTCAAGAGGAGATTTCAGTACCCTGCAGAGCAGAGAAGCAGTTCTCGCAGCTCTTTTGGTCACTTAGGTATTTGACTTTATAAACATGATTAAAAAATGCTAAGAAAGCGCTGAAGAGAGGAAGGCCTCCCCTCTAAATGTTGAGCAAACAGAAACACACGAAGCATTGTTCAGCTCTGAAAGATGAACCAGCCTCGAGCCAGCAAGGGAGTGTGGGGAAAGCAGGCAGTGCATTAAAAATAGGTTAATTCTCACATATTAGGGATTTGCTGGAAGATCCCAAAGCGTGTTTGTTTTTTTAAAAAACTGCTTTCCAACCTGATGAATATCAAGCAGATCTTCTCAGGGATATTCAGCAGGGAATTTAGACAAGGCTTAGCAGAGGCAGCTCAGATTCCAGCTCTTGGCCCCAGGGACCTGTGTTTAGCAAGAGTCAGACCTGGTTACTGTCAGGCTGGTGGGTGGATGGGACTTGGATGTGCAGAAGGCCATCATGACACTTTTTGATCTAATGCATGGATTCCCTGGTGCTTGTCACAGGAAGAAGGAGCACAGGGTTGCCATGTGAAGAGCCATATGGCAAAAGGTTTTTGGGACTCCCACACCACGCACAAAACATGCTCCCATCCCATGCTCCCAGTCACCCCCAGCTCAGAGCAGGACATCCCTCTGGCACTGCCATGCAGAGACAACATGCTGGCCATGGGGAACCTACAAGGTGCAACAGCTCCAGCAGAAGAGAGCCTGACTTTTCTGTGTAATTCTCATTTTCAGTGTGAAAATCTTGACAGGCCTGCAAACATGGGGCCCATCCTTCCAGCTGGGTTGTACCTCAGAATGTGGCAGGTTCCAAGTTGGTGCTGGAGCTAACAATCCCACGGTTACATTCTCTAGACTATGGGCCAAGTTCAATTCAAAAAATACAGGATGAGGAAGTCAGGGCATTCATATTCTCTTCAATTACTGTCCACAGTGTGTGTCATGAGGGGGAAGCAGTGAAGGGAAATGGGATGGCAGGATGGTGTGTGTAGGAGTGCCCGTGACTGCAGCAGAGGCAGAGGGGACAGAGTGGGCCGTGGGAAGGGGCTTTGACAAAATTGCATCTGTGAAAACTAGCAGAGAATTTTGCAGCTGAGGGGTGCTGTGAAGTTGGCAGAGCCTTGTGGAAGACCATCCAAAGCACCTGGCTCTTTGGTTGGTGTTCAAATAGCAGATTTGCCCAAAATGGAGGAAAAGCATTGAGTGGAATTTGCATGGCTCCTTTGTTCTGCTTCTCCCTTTGCTTCCCTTTTCCAGGTCTTGGCTACTGCTCCCCATGTTTCCTGTTGAAGAACTGCAAAAGCCATTTCCCACCTCCCCACTTAGCTACAGACAGCTACAGACAGTTCCTTTCATCTTCCTTTGCAGCCTCCTCCTCCTCCTGGGGTGCTTTAAGCATAGCCAAGCTTCCTCTCCAGTTCTTTCCACCTCCACAGCCCCTTCCGAGCTTTTGGTGTTTCTGACCTATTGTTTCCATGGCATTGTGGGGATCAGCTCCACTGGGTCATCTCCAGCTCTCCACTAACATGCCAGTACCTCCAGCCCTGCTGAAGCCTGATGTGCTCAGCCCATTGTACAGCAGAGGGCATGGACATGCCCCACTTGTTCAGCTCTGGTGGTCTGCTGTCTGGGTCCTAGGGAGCACCATAACAAGAGTCCAGACAATAGGACCTAGGCTTTATTCCCAGCTGTGCCACTTTTTAAAGTAGGGTGCTTTGGATTGAGCCACATCTTTATCTGTGCCTCAGTTTACCCAGGTAGAAAACAGGGTTACATACTCTGACTGGTTTTGGCAATTGATCTCATAGTTAGGTATCTGTTGATGTATGTCTGATGGCCTCCTTCTCTAGATGAGCTCCTGCAGTTTGAAGCTTAGATGTCCTGGTCTGAAAAAGCCTAGATGTGACAAGCTAAAACAAAGAGGGAAAGGTGTGTACCTCCGTGTTAATACCAATTATCTTTCGCAGGAGGTGTCATGAAGTGGTGTTCCCCACCTATTCCATCAATGGGATGTCTGGGAAGGGGCAGCACCAGACACAAACCTCCAGCAACTGATGTGGTGGATATGCCAGCCAGTCTGAGACCATGCAAAAACCACGACTGTCCCTTGTGTAGGGGAACTCGTGACATCAGCTAACCAGTGAAACAAAGGGAGCTGGCCAGGGAGGAGGGAAGGGGTCAAGGGACCAGGAGAGGAGTGGAGTGATAGCCCTGGGGTACCACGTGGGGTGAGAGCCTCCAGGCTGGGTGCAGTCTCGTGAGAGGATTGGGGTGTGTGGGGGTGTGTGTGAGGAAATTGAGAGAGCCCCTCTGTGGTGCACTGCCAGCTCTGCCCTGCTGTTTAGCCCGGTAAGTGTGCTGACCTGGGTAGTGCTAATGGGGGAGGAAAAGAGGGGCTGCAGGTTACAGCCCTCTTCACCCTCCAGCAAATCTATCCTTTGGATTTTCTCCATACAGCCCCCGCTTGCCAGATATTTCAGCCATGCAGCCCTTGGAGAGAAGGTGCAGGAGGAGGAGGGAGGATTCAGGTGGCAGCATTTGTTCTGTGTCCTCCCGGTGGCCCTGAAACCCTCTAAACCTCATTTTTCAATAGGCCACCAAAACAACCACTAGATGTTTAATGACTTTCGATCTCTCCTGCCCCAGACTGGCTTTGAAACAGTGACTCAGATGCCAAAGTCCCAGTAGCGAAGTGGCTTTTTAATGACACAACTCGAGCTCGAATTCCAGGCACAGGGGAGGCTTTGACACTGCTGTTTGTTTTCTTATTGGAGAAGTTCAAGAGAAGCTCAAGGCTTAAAAGCAAACCCTTGAAAGCAAAGCATTCCTAATCACATAAAAGTGTCTGCGCAGGCCAGGGCTGAAGAGGGGGCTTGTGACTTTAATCTTTGCATATCCCTTTCTTTCTTCAAGCATCTCTCCCTCTCACAGAGGGGACGCACACACACACACACAAAACTCTCCTCAACGCCAATAGTATAATGCTCCAGGAGAGGAAAGAGGAGGAAGAAGAGGAGGAGGAAGCCAGCCCGCCTGCCTGCCCCCATGCTGAGCCTGAGCAGACTTTGTGAGAAAGCTTCTCTCCATCTGCAGCCCAGCCCGGTGGGAGTCAATTAATTCTGAATAACCTAAACCGACAGAGGTATTTGCATTCACAACCTGACTGATGACCGTATAAAATTGATTTATGAATTGAAGTACTTTCCCTCCCCTTATCCCCAATTCAAGCCATAATTGATTATACGTGCTGCAGCGAAATTAAAGAAAGGAAAATTAAAAAAAAAGAAAAGAAAAAAGGGAGGCTCCACAGACGCTGCTCTATATTCTCAAGGTTTCCCGGGATTAGCCGATCTATTCATCACTTATTTTTTTTTATTTAAAAAGTTGCTTCCTTTACCCTCTTCACCAACTTCTCCCCCCGCCCCCTCCCCCTCTTCCCTTCCCCCCCCCACCACCTCTCCGCCCCCCCCACACCCCAGCGGGGCGTNAAAGAAAGGAAAATTAAAAAAAAAGAAAAGAAAAAAGGGAGGCTCCACAGACGCTGCTCTATATTCTCAAGGTTTCCCGGGATTAGCCGATCTATTCATCACTTATTTTTTTTTATTTAAAAAGTTGCTTCCTTTACCCTCTTCACCAACTTCCCCCCCCGCCCCCTCCCCTTCTTCCCTGCCCCTCACCACCACCTCTCAGCCCAGGCAACAACACAGTGGGTCGTACCTCAGGAGAGATGGTGGGAGGCCCAGGACCCCCTCAGCAACATTCCCACAGTGTGACAGCGAGGCGAGAAGAGTTTAAGCCTCATACTCTTCCAGGGCAGAGCAGACCCTTCCAAAAGGAGAAGGAGCCTAAACTGGAAATCCTCAACCCAACACTGTCTGAAGGTCCAGCTTAACTTGCTGCCTTGTAACTGCTGCATTGTAGACCTCTGTGGGGTGGAGAATTCACTCGGCCCTTCCAACCAGTCATCTCTTATTAAAGAGATGCTTTCTTATACTCATGCAGTACTCATGCAATGCCCTCCATGACCTGGGGAGAAGTGCTGTATGAAAACAGGTTCTATTGGGCAAGATCCACTTGCCCGATGTCAATAGGAAGCACTAGAAAATCCTGTTGGAATCAGCTGAATGATGCAACTCCACAGATTTTCTCCTGGCACATAATATATTGAGCTGAATCCATAAGCATGAGAACTGATGACTCTTTTAAACTTTGTTCCCCCTCATTATCCACCTACTCCATCCTATCTGTCATTCCATTTTCATTATCTACTCGTTGTTTTCCTTCACATTTTACGTATGGGAACACAGAGAAGCAAACTGGTAGGGAACATAGGTCACCTATTAGTCCTGCTCTCNCCCCCCCCCCCGCCATTCTAAAGGAATGGATAGATCCTCTTATTTCCTTTCTCTTGAGTGGGAAGAGACAAACAAAAACCTGGTATAGCTAAACCCATGTGTGATATCACTAAAACTCATTTGCCTAGAGTGCTCTGTAAAGCTCACAGACCTCTTGAGCATGTAAGTACAACTTCATACCATTTGCACAGTTGCTTGTTGTTCCTTTTCCTTTAGGAAAGTATTTAAACCAAGTCCTTCAAGCATCTGGACACAGCTCAGCAATGCCATCTGCATTCCACCTCCAGTGAATGAAGAAAAATTGATCTAAGTGAGGCAAGGCAGGGATTTGGATCTTGCCCATTCCTAGTACCTATAGGTCTGATGAGGAGACCTCATTTATTTCAACCTCCACAAAGTTGTCTCTCTCTATTTGAGTACAACTGAGAAGAAGAAAAGAGCTCAGTGGAAAAACATCAAACCAGACCACTTCCCTTAACTGTTCAGAGAGGCCTTCAGCAAGGAGCTTGTCCAGGGACCCTTTTGCGTGGCAGCTGTGGTGCTACCATGGAGTTCAAGGAGAAACCACTCTGCTTTCTCAAGGAGAAATTACTCTAACAAGCCCTAGAAGGATGAGGCAGGGGCAGGCAGGGAGGCAGTGCTGTGCAGGGATCCAGCTGTGCTCCTCCGCCGCAGCTGCTTGCCTGCCCCTCATGTCCCCGGCCCCCACTGCCGAACGCCTTTGTCCTGCTCTGGGGCCAATTCCCTAAAAGTTCAGTTTTGCAGGTGTCTGACCTCATTGTTCTGGGAACAAGGGGAAGGCTGGGGGAAGGGGGCTCTATGTAATTAAAGCCAAAAGCCCTACTCAGTGTTGGAAAGATGAACCTTAACTGGCATCTCACCCCCGTCTCTGGTGGGGGCTCTGGGTGAGACGTCGGAAAAGCTTCAGAGCAGGATTCAGGAGATACTGCCAAAAATCACAGGGGACCCAGGAGGCAGTACTCCACATCCCAGTGGTCAAACTCTGTGCAGAATAAAACCCACTTCACAGCAAACAAAGCCTTTATGCTGCAACCTGGGACATCATTTGGGAAAAAGCTGTCTCTGCTTCAAAAATCTACCAGCCTCTGCTTCTGGAAAATTGTGCTGTGCCCACCCCACCTGTCAGCTCTGATGTGAGGTGCACAGCCAGGCTCTGCTGTGGCCCCCTCATAGCTGCAAGGTTTGTCAAACATTTGCTGTGCAGGGAGGATATCTTGCACCCTGAGGTAACATAAGGATTGTCCTGGCTCTGGGGGTGTCCTCCAAACAAGCCTCTCATTCCAAAAAGCAGCAGCTCCAGGGCACAACAAGGGCACTGTATGTGAGCTGGGCTTTCTCACCAAGAATACCTGTCCAAATTAACCTGATAATAAAGATTGTGCCTTGAGAAGGTGAGAGCCAGCAGTGCCATGGGCAACTCAGGAACTCCTGAGCCAGCAGACAGCAGAGGGTGAAGGCTGCACTTACACTCACGTCTCATCTGGGAGCTGCAGATTAAAATCTGTGATTCTTTCATGCCAGGCTAAGGCTCTGAGCTCTGGGACGGGGAGCCAGCAACACAGAGTGGAGGTGGGCAGCAGCCCTGGCAGGGGAGGACACTGCCCGGATCCCAGATCTACCCGGCTCCCTCCCATCTCCACCACAAGGAGTCTCGCAGATGTCAGCCCCGACAAAAGCACGCAAATGGGAGGGACGTCAGCGCAGATTTACATCCAAAGGTCGCCATGTCCTGAGTGGTAAACGGGTGGACAAAGAAGTTAATCGAGGAGTCAAAAAGGGCAACCTGAAGAGGAGCGGCAGCTGGGAATGTGGAAGCAGAAATCAAGGCAATTAGCAGGAAAAAAAGAGGGAGAGTTTTGCATGCCTTTCTGATTTTTTCCACATGGAAAGAACAACGCTGTATTATCTGAAATGGAATTATTTTTACTGTCAGCTGAGAGAGAGCAATCAGTAGGCTTGAACTGATGCCTCTGCCAGCAGTCACAGTCTTTCTTCCCACACAAACCAGCGACCCCTCTTCTGACAAAACAGCTGCCTGAAATTCCAGAGCTGGAAGGGGGAGAGCAGTGCCATCCCTGCTCACACCTGCACTGACAGGCTCTGCTGTCGCTTATCTGCTGCAACAACGTGTGGAAGCATCCATCAGAAAACTGATACTGGTTCCACACCGGGTGCTCCACAAACATGGAGCCTAAAGATGGTCGGAGCTGCCCGGAGCCCACAGTGCAACCATCCCAAGCAGCAACAGGTCACTGCAGCCTGCAGCCAGGCAGGCATTTCTGAACTATTGTTCAGGGTACAGACTAAGGTCATGTTCCCTTTTAAGCTGAGTCAATCTTTTTACTGAGTTCATTGGGAGCTTGGGCTCAAGCCAGCGGTTTCTAGATGGACCAAACATCATCTTTCAGAGCTTGGACAGAACTCTATTGGCCCCAGGGATGTTTGGGAGATGGAGAAAACGAACACCATCACCCATGTGACTAAAACCAAACCAGAAAAAAAAAGTTTCAAAAATATTGATAAATACGCTTTTCTAATAATGCTTTCCTCTACCTTTTAAAAAAATCCCAACTACATGAGGAACTGCTTTTCCGGTTAGTCAAGGAATGCTCTTTCAACTGCACAAATTGATCAGCCACCTTTTAATACCATTAATTCAAATGAGCAGAGACACTAGACAGCTGGTGGATGGGTACCAGAGGGGCTGGATGCTCTGAGCAAGCCCAGCCACCTGCCCAGGGCTTGCGCTGCTCCCTGCATTTAACATGCCCACTCTGGCTTCTTGGAGAAACCTTACCACACTGACCTATTGCTAAGGAAAAAGCTGTTTATCCTTCCCAGGAAATCCAGCTCCCCTTTCCTGCAGTGTATAACTCACAGCCAACAGAGAGAGTGAGGACTCATTGCCTCACCCACAGCATGAACAGTTTTGGGAACTGGGGTATTTCCAGGGGTCTCTGCACTTGACCTGGGAGATCCCTGGGCACCTTTCTGTTTTAGCCTAGAGTTGGGCAATTAGCCTTGTTCAGCCAGCAAATCTGTGAGGATCTGGCTTTCCTATGCTGGATTGCCACACATAGGATTTAGCAAAAATACAGCATCTACTTAAGTGAGGCATATGCAGGATGAAAAATGCATTTTGCCAAATGCCCGGGAGCTCTTGACTGGCTGAGTCCAAGCATTTCTTGCATAGGGCCTAGCTGAAGTAAAGAGACAAAAGACTGTGACAAAGGGAAAAAAAAGGGGGCTGCTGCTCAGATACAAGTCATTTAGCTCAATATAAATGTAATTGGGTATCATCCTGGGGTCTTTATAACACAGAAGATCAGACTAGCTGGTCTAATGATACCTTTTGGCCTTCAGACCTCTGAACTGATGCCCCATCTTTCAAACACTCACTTTCTCTCTCAAAAACTGGGTGCAGATTAGGTCTAAAATATAAGTTTCCCTTATAGAACACAACTGCAGTTGTGTTGGGCTCATCTGACAGTTGCACCCTTGCCCAGCTGCCTTGGGAGCTGTTTCTTCTACACTTGTCCCCATTTGGTCGCTTCTGTTATTAAATTCCAAAGTGACATACCCCGGAGAAATGCAAGTGGTCAATTTATTTCTTTCGAGTTGTAAACATGCAAATAGTTTTATCAGAGATTGTTTCTTAAAATGTCACAGACAATGGGGCATTTTTGCATGAGTCAGGCCAAAAACATAAAAACGTCTCCTGGACAATATTTTGTCTGCGACACTGGGACATGTTTGTGCANAAAAAAAAAAAATTAACCCTTCCTCTGGTGAGTATCAAAGCATCTTCAGGAAGGAATAGGATGACCACAGGGACAAAGCTGTCGGGTTACACCTGGGAGAGGAGATTTCTTTGCCCATTCCCAACAAAACAGCAGGGGTTTTGTTTCTCGAAACTGCAGCTTGGCGGCCGTGCCGGCGGGTCATATTTTACAGTCTGGGCCAGGGTAGGATGAAAAACAGAGATCTAGTTTCCCGATGGCCCCATGGTTTCCCATTGCCCGATGGCCCTGGCTTTACACCGAGCCCGCAGCCGGCTCCCTGCTCGCGGCGCCCTCTGAGAGCGCGGAGACCTCGCTCCTCGCTCCGTTTGGGGCTTTTCCCTCCCTCGCCCGCCCTTTTCCTCGGGGAGACCCTCACTTGTGCACGGCGGCTTCTCCCTGCGGCTCCCCCCGCGCCGCCCTGCCCGCATCCCTCCCTCCGTCCCTCCGTCCCTGCGCTCGCCCCAGCCCCGCCACACACACGCACGCACGCACTGCGGGCGGGCACAAAGCCTTTCAAAGCCGCCCTTTATATCCCCCCACAGCTGCCCGCGCAGCCCCTGCTCCAGCGCTCGCCCAGCAAGGATGCGTATTCTTCGGCTCCCAAAGGCCCCCATTGCTGTCAATTAGTTACGGGACGCCACCGGGATTCAAGGCTGACAGCTCCGGCAAAGCAGGAGAAATGGACTCAGTGGGGAGCGAGGGGGCCTGCCCTCTTTCTTTCCCCCCTCCCCGCGTCTTTCTCCCCACAAGAAATACCTTTCTCAGCGAGGCTTTTTAAGCCGCCCCCCCAGTCCCACCGCCCGCGCCTGCATGCAGGGCCATGCACGTAGGGGGATGCGTGGCGCCGAGAGATGCCGAACGTGCTGTGAAAGGGGCGCCGGGACAGCCGACCTGCCCACCTAGGGGGTCATCAATATCTCTGCGTGTTTCTTTCTCCCCCGCCTCCGTCCTGGTCTCCAGTTACAAATCCCCCGTCTCTCAGCTCCCCGGGATGAACGTAACATCTTATTTCTCCTCGACTTTCCCACCCAGGCTGGCTTTCTAGAAGGGGAGGGATGGGGCAAGGTTAAAACACGACTCTGCAACAAGTGTGGGTTTCACTTGGCAGTATTTTATCTGTCGCTTCTGGGGATTCTCAGCTCATCTCCCTGCCTGTAACCTGGAGTGTAACCCAGCGAGCTCACAGAGAATGGGGGAGTAAAGCCAGGAGGGGGATGCTGACCCGGTGATTTCACGGCAAACGTCGGTGCTATGAGATTTAGGAAAGAAACAAAGGCTGTAATGGTTTGGGAGTGAGGGACCTCTTTAGCAAGACCGTGGAAATAAGATATATTTCAAGAGAAGGCATTCCCACGCTTTCAGCCTTGATATTTGGTATGGAAGAAAATCCAACCCAGGCATTGGCTTTGGTGATTTGAAATGGGATGTGTTTCATGTAAACTCCATCTTTGGCTCCTGTCATAAATTCCAGTTAGAAATGGGGATCACTCACTCCTAACTCAAACTTTATGTCTGTATCTTTCCTAGACATTTGGATAATATGGAGAGTCTTATGCCAGCTGTGGATTTGGCCCAGCTAAAGTAGTCTCTCTGGATCAAAGAGGGATAACAAAACAATATTTAGATAATTTTTTCCTTGTCTCTGCTAAGGGCTATTTGTGTGTCCCTTGTCAAGTCACTTCATCATGCGCCCACCCGAGCCATGAGCAGCTTCCCTTAGTGTCCCATCACATCTCCTGCCTGGAGGCACAACTAAGTCAGGGTGACAGCATTTCACACGCCTTATTGGGAGCTGACAATCCTTTCATCTGAAACACTTGAAGATAAGAGCAGCTCAGATTCAATTTCTTGGACCAAAATCTTCCCCTGAAGTTTGGATCCCGACTGGTCCCAACCCAGAAAAAAAGCAATCTTTTGGTTTGGCTGCATCTGAAGGCTCCAGCTCAAGCCCACATGGCAGAGTCTTGCACAAACAGCTCATCTCGAGAGACTTCTGCTTCCTGGAGAGATGAAATCTTTCAGAAACAGCTCAAGAAGAGATTTCAAATCCCTAGGAAAAAATCCTCCCCTCTGCTCCCACCCACATCTTGGCGTTGACATGGAACCATGGACCCTTGCCTAATTCAAAATCAGATTTAGACAACAAGCTCTGGGCTATTACAGTGGGAACGAGAAACCTTCACTCACAGTGGGAAAGCCCATGGACATCCTTGAAGGCCAGCAGAAGATGTTGGGAGAGTTGTGCGTGTCTTAAATTGGGTGTGCACTATTATTTTTGTGCTGTGGGGGCTGGAGAGGGAACAAGGCAGCAAAATAACTTGGTGTTACAAAAGGCAGATGTGGTAAATAGTTCACAGGAGAGGCTGACAGCATTCCTAGGCCACTGGAGGAATAAGCTGTCCAAGGAATGGCTTCTAAATGAAACAGCCTCCGTGCAGTTTCTGCATCAGGACAAAGGATAGGTTTATTTTGGATGTGCTAGTAAAACTGCTGTCTGCGAGCCATAAGGTCATACAGCTAAGGTCTGGCTGCTGTCTGGTGAGGAAGCATTCCTCTGGGCCTCCTCTGTCAGTGTGCAAATGCAGGCCTTGTAAAAAAGAATAATATATTCCCCATTCCCCTACAGAGCAGTACTGCAATGAGTGAACTCACTGCAAGGAGTTCAAACCTACTTGTGCTGCAGCTGAAAGGGTTATTCACATGGAGAGTACTCAGTAACAAAATGTTCTGCATCCTGAGCAAGGGATTGGTGATGGCCAAGGATTTGTCAGTTGATGGCACATGAGAGATGCACTGATCATGTGTTTTATGGTTTCCTTCTGCACAGCAAGGCAGAAGAAACCTGTAATCATGATGGCACCAGCTGGCTGCCTCATTGATGAACCATCAAAACATGAGAGCGTCCAAAAAAACAGAGCGCGATTGAAAGCATGAATTCTCTTTTCCATCTTTTGACACGGTTCTGGTCCATGTTACTGCTGATGGTATGTTACATATTTTACAGCCAGCCTGAGCAGGCACTGGCTTCCATAACCATGAATTCAAAACTCATGGATTTTGCTTTGTTCGTACACCCTTGTACAGCGATCACACATTGCTCACTTAAACCATGCTTGAAAGGAAATGTTCAAGGGATTTGTGTTTGCAGGTGAGTGTTGAGCCATATTGACTTCTGGGCCATGGACCTCAACATGCCAAGCAAAAAGCAGTAAGAATGAGAAAGACTGAGCTGGAAACACCAAGGGACGTCTCATAAATAATGGAATGCATTAGGAGCACCGAGGTGGGAGGTGGGCGGGAGATGATGACGAAGGGGGGATGGTGAAGAGTGGCCAATGAGGAGAGTGGATCTCACACAGCGCTTCCTGGGAGGCCACTTGGGTCATGGGCGTTCTCATCAGGCTGACAAAGAATGTCAGGGCATGAAAAAGTTAATGTAGTCACTGTAATTAACACTTCGTCACTGGGTGAGACAAGAAGCTACCTCCCCTCTCCATGCCTCCTTTGCCATGCACCCTACAAAGCACCTCGTACCTGAGCTGCCAAAACCAGCCTCTGGTGAGAGGTGCTTGTCACCATGTCTAAGTGCATCAGTGACAGAGTCAAGAGATTCAGCTCACCACCTCGGGGAGTGAGCAGATAACAAGCTCACAGGGGTTTCTGCTGCAGTCAGCGTTGGGGAAGCAGTCAGGAAAAGGTAAAAGCAATCTCTGGGCTGAAATCCTCCCAGAAATGCTGGCTGTCTTCCATCTTGCATGCTAATGCCGAAACATGAGTTTCTCAGGCAGGGATGAAAGGAAAACACATCTCATATCACACAGGACCCTTGGGACTGGGACGGGGGGGTAGGAGGATTTGAGGCAAGAAAGAAGATCTTTCTTCTCTTTTACATTCCCATTAGCACTGAGCACCACACAGGAAGGAAAAGGTTTGATGTCACAGCACCAAGGTGCTCTCCCTAGTTCTCCTGAAGGAGATACAGGCCTGCAGGAAAGATCCTACCAGCCAGCACCCTGGTGGGATGGAGAATTCCACTGGTCCTGCTTGGGCAGGTGAAAGAGACTTTCACCATTTGCATTAGTTTGCAGAATGGGAGACTGCACCAAGTCTGTAAATAAGTTAAAGTGAAGTTAAAGGTGAATTTTAATCCAGGTTTTGATGAAAAGTTTTGTGGTCTGCATTGTACTAGTTTATTGTGGTGCCCTCTCCTGAGATACCCTGTGGATTTACTTCCCATCAGATGGCAGATTTCAGGCAGCTGGGGCCTGATTTGCCCTCAGCTTAAGACTTGTAGCTCTCATTCAAATACACAGTTGTGAGAGATGAATCCCATTTTTCAGAAATGCAGTTTAATGGGCAAGGCTGCCCAGACAGCTCTGCCTGGTCTAAAGCACTTGAGGAGTGGCTTCACCTGGGATAGGGTTCTGTGATGATGAGCCAGAGTTAAAAGAGCAGGGTTCAGATCCTGCCGTGCTGCCGATGCTCTGGGTGACCTTTTGCAGATTGCTTGGCCAAGGACAGTGTTTCATATTCCCCAGCTGTTGTAGCCAGTGCTGGTTATACCCAACTGGCTGTACTCTCAGCTGGTTATAACCCCAGGGAGTTGTAAGTGTGGTAGAGTAGCAGTGTCTCAGCATCTCAGACTCTGCATGTTGCAGACTGTGGCACTCCAGCAACTGTGTGGAGATGGATGTGGGCACTGGAGATGCCATTCTGCATGAGCTCTGGGCACATGATAAAAACAGCAGTGATACTGGGCTGCAGAGCTTACAAATAAACAAAAGCTCTCCTTTCCATTGCTGACACAAACATCTTTTTATTGCAAAACTGGGCAGGGAGATAGTTTTTGCACTTTGTGAGCTCGAGGCTTCATTCAAAAACTTTCCCACTTTTATGCCATACTACCACAAGAAGTTAAAATCGGAAAAATCAGTGTTGCAAACCAACAATTTTTTTTTCCTCTCCATATACAGACTTCTGTGGCTAAACACCCTTTGATCCAAGAGATGAAACTGTTCCTCCAAGGCTGCTGGTACACAATGTACTGGCCAGTTTGCAATCTCCCTCCCACCCTCCCACTAGTGAGAGTCACCCTTAATTTCTCTGACCCACTCAGCATGCCATGACTTCCTCAGCAGCAGACACAGCAGAAGATTTTATTTCATTGCTCCTTTCACACATAAGGAGCAGCCTCTCCATGGCCCAGTGCATCTGTTGGGTCTCCCCCAAATCTCTGCTCCTCTATCAGTCCATGCATGGTTGTGTCTACATCTTGAAGGCATTAAGCATCCTGTGCTGGCAGGCAGCCCTTCACAGTGCTGGTGAGGGCTGCAGGAACAGGTGTGGATGCCAAAGGATATTTAATGCCACATGGCTTAATCTGGAAAGGTTTGAAGTCTGGACAACCCACCCTACGGTGTGCAATTTAAAAAGGCACGATCTCCCTGGTTCTTCCAAGGAGTGATTTGATCTACAGGCACCTCAAGGGAGAGAGTGAGTCCTGATATCAAAGAGTTCTTTAATCTGGCAGAAAAGGGCATTTATGAGAACCAGCTGCCAGCAGTTGAGGCCAGACAAATTCAGACTGAAAATCAAGGTGCACATTTTCAACTGTGAAAGTAATTAATCTGTAGGGCACATTGCCTGGAAGGCCAGCGGTGGCTCGGTCCCCGGCAGGCCTGAAATCAGGACCAGATGTTTTCCTGAAGAGATGATATCACCTAGCCAGGGACAGCAAGGCTCAGGGAAGGAACTGTGCAGGGCCAAGCTGGAAAGTCACAGTTGCTGCCACTGCCACCAGCCTTACAGCCCATGTTCCATGCAGGAATGTGGTTCTTTATGTACATATGCACATGTGTATGTGTAGCTTCACACGTACAGCTCCAGTTGGCATAGACCAGCACGCCTCCAGCCAAAGGTCTGCTCTGTACACTCTATTTATTTACCCATTTCAATCTTATAGAGCTGCACAACCACCTGTCCTGAGCTCAGGGGCCAAAATCTCCACTGGGAGATTTGACTGGGGGAAGGGGAGAGGGGCTGGGCTCCCGCTCACCTGCTGGGAAGGATGCCTGCCATTGCCTGCCTTCCCCCCACAGCCCAGGAAGGTTCCTTTCTTCGGGCGGTGCTGCTTCACAGTGCCTTGAGGGTTGCTTAGAGCCTCCATTGAGAATCAGTGGATTGGGCAAAATCCCATATTCACCCTTCCTTCCCCGGCTCCAGCCCTCCTTGGCTGAACTGCAGCCCAGATGTCATGAGAAAAAAAACAACAAAAAAACCAACCTAAAACCACAGACACACATACAAAAAAACCCCAAACAACAAGCAAACAAAACCCAAACCAAAACAAAAACAAAACCCAAACAAACAAACAAACAAAAACAGGAAAAGAAGGAAAAAAGAAGACAAATGTAAAAAAGCAAACCCCAGCTCTCCCTGCTGCCAACAATGACAACAAACAGGCCCTGGGCCCTATGGCTGATGGCATCAGCAGAGGGACCCTGCTTGTCTGTCTGCCTCCCTTACTGCCAGCCCCCTTCCTTCCCAAGCTCCGCGTGTTGGTACATCTATGCTCTTCTTTTGCCTCCTTCTCCTTCTCCATTTTTTTCCTGGTTAACCAGTGTGCTGTTACAGCTGTGGTCCCTCTCTCCATTGTGCTTTTTGCCTTTCTTGTGGCAGCAAGGGCTATTGGCTTGGGGCAGGGGGCAGGTAGTTGCAATTTATCCCTGCACAGGTTGATGCCTCTCTGTGTTGGCAGTGGAACACAAGAAATGGCTGCAGCTTGTGTCCAGGGCTGAGCAAGACAATGTTGATGGGCTGGGGAGAGGAGGAGGGGAAGGGGTGAGTCAAAAGGGCCTCCTGAATCGATGGGGAATAATATGAAAGGGAAACTCTGGCAGGCATGGGACGACCCAGATGGACAAAGTGCAGTGAGGCAACTTGGTTAATGGGCTGCATTAAAATTAAACAGAGACATTTTCCAGGCAGCACAGTGACCACAGAAGGGCTTTGCGGGCCCTCTGGGAAGGTGGTGTGAAACAAAACCAGGGAAAACCTTTCCCTCCCTTGCTGCCCCATCCTCAGCAGGTGTAAATTGGGGCAGGCCTGCTGTCCTCCTCCTGCCTGGGTTAACACAAGCCAGCTCCCAACATCCCTGCCACCAGCCTGCATTTCCATAAAAGGGATGATGATCTTGTCAATGTTGCTGTAAATCTGAATTTTTTGTACATGGTCGCAGCTCTCAGAGAGGTGACAGCCGCTTACCAGCTGGTCACCAGCACAAGGAAGGACCTGGGCTGTCTGCAAGACCAGGTCAAGCTTTAAAGAGGAGGATGATAATAAAATGCATCCCTCCCCACTCCCACCCCTGTCAGGAGGAGGATTTATACTCCTCCTTACAAAGGACTAAAAGTAGTCATTTAGGCTCTGCTTCAGCAAAGCACCTGCTCCAGTTGCTCAGTTATTTCACTGCAACTGGAGCACATAGTTAAGAACATGCTTGGAGGCGCTGCTGGGTAGGAATAAACTTAATTATATGCTTAAACTTAAAGAGAGGTTTAAACACCTTGCTAAATCATGGCCTTGCACCTGAGGAAAGTGAAATGGAAAAGTTGACAAAGCAGAACTGAAGAGCAGCTTTTGGAACAATGAACCATTTTAGGTTCTCCATTTTGTGGTTAATGAAGATAAACTAAAATCCTTGTTACTTGGCGACTGAAATGATCAACCACTGAGAAAGAGCTGTGTGGTGATGTATTACACAACTGAATACCTTTAACTGGGAAGAAATATGTATATACTTTACTGCATCTTCCTTCCTGTCTCTTCTTTATATTGACTAGGATATGAAGCATATGTCTTTGTTCAGAAAGGCACAGTAATGTTTGATTTCCATTCTGCATACCTCAAAACCATTAACCAAGATGTCAGTGCATATCACGGCCTTCTGAGCAAATTTACTACTCTTCATATAAAAAACAACCAGGCCATTTAATCAAGTGCTGGACTGATAGACCCCAAACCCTCATGTGATATACTCTAGGAAAATTCCCCAAATAGTCTGTCTTTGGCACTGCAGGCTGTAATTGCCCAGCCCCTTGTGGTGTTCCCACTAGGAAGGTACCAGCAGAGGAGGCAGCAGCAATGCCCATTAACTGCCCTACAAAGTGTATCAGCACCAGGAAGGTGGGCTGAGCTCCCTTCTCTGTGCCTGTCTGAGCTGTTGTGGCTGTCACCAAAAGGCACTAGTCAGGTTGCAGCTCTTGTCATGGGAATACTTGCTCCAAAGAGAGTCTGTAAGACACAAGTATGAGTTTTCTGCACTCCTCTTGAATTGCCATAGTTTGGAACATGATTTAGGAGACAAGTTGATTGCCCATGATGATGGACTCACAGAAATTAACTCTGCAGAGACCATAAATTACTGGGTATTTTTTACCTTTAGGAGAAGTAACTCTCTCAGCTCAGCTTCACAGTTCTTTATTTCAGAGGCAAATAATCCTCTGCAAATAAGCAGAAAGAGATCCCAAATTTGCATAGCATGCAGGTAACTGGGATGAAAGTGAAGAGCTTTCCTTAAGCTTCCCACACATTTCAGGGGGGACTGGCATGGCAGCCCTTTCTGAAGACATCCATTTCATAAACAATACATTTTTGAGAAATGCTAATCACTTTGGAAATTCAGTCCAGAAAAGAAGAAAGATGAGCTATAAACATTGTCCTCCCTCAGTTCATGCACCAAGGCTTCAGACTTACCTGTTTCACAGACATGTAAGCCCCCTGAGTGATCTGCTTTAACAGATGTGTTTAGATATCAAAGAAATGTCACATCTAAATCGAAAATATTAAGAGCCCCAAAGAATGTTTTTGCACATGAATTAGCAAATATCTGTCTCTGTGTCTCTGTCTCTCTTAGGGTTGGATAGATCTGTGTAATGGAGATGAACACCAAACTATACTCATGTCCCTGCAACAACATACAGGCATGATCCCAGCTGGACTGATATCACACTGAGTCTCTGGAGCAGCAGAGCTGCAGGAAATCTTCCATACATGTGTAGTACTCTGTTAGCCCACAAGCTGAGGATAAGTTATGGTTGGCTGAGTGGATGATTTGGTGGAAGAAATAACACGGGATATGCCAGGAGCTGGAGAGACTCAAGATGTGGCAGGAGACAATCAAAGCCAGACAGTGACAGCATGCTCATGGCTTTGGGACAAAAGGTTAACTCTGCTCTTAACCAATTCCACCTATAAAATACTATGTAAATAAATAGTAGCTGCATGCAATGTCTCATATTTGCTGCTTTTCATAGAATCTTGGAATCACAGAATGTTTTGAGTTGAAAGGGATTTTAAAGCTCCTTCAGTTCCACCACCCTGCCATGGGCAGGGGTACCTTCCACCAGACCAGGCTACTCCAAGCCTCATCCAACCTGGCTTTGAACACCTCCAAATGAAGGCCACGAGGATGGTGAAGCATCTGGAGGTGAAGCCTTTGAGGACAGCTGAGGTCACTTTGTTTCTTCAGCCTGGAGGAGACTGAGGGGAGATCTTGTGAGTGGAAGAGGAGGGGCAGGCACTGATCTCTTCATTCTTGTGACCAGTGACAGGACTCAAGGAAACAAGATGCAGCTGAATCAGGGGAGGTTTAGGCTGGATATCAGGAAAAGGTTTTTCATCCGGAGGGTGGTTGGGCACTGGACCAGGCTCTTCAGGGAAGTGGTCACAGCACCAAGCCTGACAGAGTTCAAGAACCGTTTGGACAATGCTCTCAGCCACGTGGTGTGATCCTTGGGGTGTCCTGCACAGGCCAGGAGTTGGACTCGATGATCCTCGTGGGTCTCTTCCAACTCAGCACATTCTATGGTTGTATGTGGCAAGAGTTGCCTCCCACCCTTGGCTCCCTCAGGCTAAAACTCGGATACTCTTGGGAAGTTGTAAGTTAAACCTAAGGGAAGGATGTTAAGGGTGTGGCAGTGCAAACAAACTCACTGATGGGGCTGAACATCTCTGCACAACTCCCTGGCATGGCTCCTGCTAAAAAGTCACAGCAACAAGTACCTGCAGGTGGAAGGCAGCATGCCACCTGTTAATCTCCTTTCATTTTTGTGCCTGTGGGCTCGTTGTCTCTTTGTCCCTCCAGATCATACCAAAACAAAGTCCTTCTCCTCAGTACTTCAGGGCCCTCAAGGCTGCCCATGTCCCAGGCCCTCACTAGCCCTGCATCTGTCCCCATGCCCCCTCCACCCCCATCCCTTGCCCGTCACCCACATCCTGAGCATGAAAGCCAGCCGGATTAATCCGGCACAGAGCACATTGTGTGTGAGTCATGACAGGCTCACTAAGGCGTGCAGTGCTGATAAAAGGCAGCTCTGATGGGCTCTGTCAGGGATCCCGGAGAAACAGCGTGGAAAAAATCTGCTAACCCACATCCCAGCCTGGCAGCCGGGGCTGGAGACAGCCAGGCACCGAAGGGAGCGCAGAGAAGGGGTCCTGATCCAGGCTCAGCCTGTGGGGAAGCCCCTGGTCCCAGGCATGAGCTGGTGTTTCCTGGGGCTCTTGGGTCATCCAAGAGCTTATGAAGCCAGAGGAGGGCTGGTGCAAGCCCCCAGGTCCTGAGGCTGGACCCTGGGATAGCCTCCCTCTTGCCAGCTGGCCAGGGTATTTCAGGCATTTATGAAGCCATATATAAATGGAAGTCTGCCTGATCCTTCTGTGCATCTTTCTGCCTGAAACTTCTCTCGGGTAATTTTCTCAGTTCAGTTTCTCACAGCTGTGGACCACAATTTTTCCCCAATCCTTTGCACTTAGCAGTGCTGCTCCCAGCAGATGAGACCATGGCCCAGCAATACCCAGTGGCCTCTGGTGTGCTGCAAAACTGCCTCATAAACCACCAGGAACCTGTGGTGTGTGAAATCCTGCTACAAGCAGGTGTGTAGCTCACTGTAACACTGTCCCAAAAGGTTAAAAACTGTGTTTGCTGCAAAAAGGGTTCAGCCCCAAGCCCCAGGCAATTCAACAGCTTGCCTGACCGCAGAACTGGAGATAATAGAGACCACAGCGTCAGGGACATTGCAGAGAAATCAGGATAACATTTATGTGCACCACTAAGCTGGGAGGAGTTGCAGCCATGGGGTCTGTGTGGAGGGGAAGGCAGCAGCAGCAGATTTCAAAACAATCTAGATAAATTGGAGAATTGGTCTCAAATCAGCAGGATGGAAATCACACAAGAGCGAGTGCAAAATACCACAGTGAGGTGTTGGAACTCAAATGTGAAATGGGGACTAATTGGATAAAGAGGACTGCTGCAGGAAAGGCTCCCAGGATTGCAGACAAAAAATTAGTCAACACTGTCATGCTGTTTCAAAACAGGCGAGTCTCTTGATGAGGCCCATTAACGAGGGATTCACGGATTCACAGGGCAGGCATAGGAGAAAATGACTGTGCTGCAGTCGGCCCTGAGGACGCTGGGCACAGCACTCTCCAAACTGGGTAAGCAAACTGGGGAGCCCTCTAAGGTGCAGGAATAAGCTCCACAAAAGCTTTGGAAAACATAATCTATGAGGGCAGATTGAAAGAATTGGGTTTGTTTAGTCTGGAGAAGAGAAAACTAAGAGGGACCATTAACAGCCCTTGAATACACAGGGGCTTGTCCTAAAGACTGCAGAGTCCAAGGAAGGAGCATGAGGAGAACTGGGGTTGGTTTGCAGCAAAGATTTAGGCCAACAGAGCAATAATAGGGAAACTTTGGAGCTGATGAGGGACACTGCAGATTCTCATTCATAGGTGCAATGTAAGTGGAGCTGGAGAGACCCTTGTCAGGAAGGGTTCAGGTATAGCAAATCTTGCTTCAGAAGATGAGGGCATCTATGGGACCATAACCAAGTGCACAGTGCTGCACTCCTTCCCTGTCCTGCTCCCCAAGTGAACCCCCAGCTTTAATTACAGCCCCTCTCTGACCTCCAGCAAGGCAAGGGAATAGGATCACTCCAATGAGAAAGCTATAAAGTGATCATCCATGTCCCTTGCCTCCCCACTCCATTTGCCACGTATGTACCAAATAATAATACTCATCCCAATGACCTTACTGTCTAAATAGATGGGGCAGAGAAAAATGACTGCTCAGTAAGTGATGTAGGGGCTACAGAGGAGTGTGTCAGCAACAGCTGAGAGAAAGTAACCTGTTTAACCTGGAGGAAAAAGGGAATCCTGGATATGGGGGAATCTACTTGCAGTATTCAATTACCTAAAGGAAGATAAGGAGAAGACAAAGCCAGGCTGCTCTTGGAGGAGGCCAGTGAGAGAACAAGAAACAACGGGCACAGGTTGCAATTAGAGAAATATTCATTGAAGCTAAGGGAAAAAAAATCTTCTGTGGAAGGATATTTCATCATCAGAACAGGTTTCACAGAGAGATTGTGAAATCCCTATCCTTGGAGATCTTCAAAATTGAACTGGACAGAGTCCTGGACAACACAACCTAAACAACACAACCTGTTGAAAACAGCCTTGCTGTGAGTGGGGGCCAAAGTTGGAGCCTGCCAAGGTCCTGACCCTGCCACTGATGCTTCATACAGGATCCTCTCTGCTACACTGGACCCTCTTAACACGGACTTTTCTGCCCCTTTGCTCCGTGAGCCTTTCTTTGGGCTTTGTGTTCTGCAAAGCTGAATCCCTGTGGTTTGCATCAGGCCCCAACCCAATGTAAAGCCCGATGTAATAACATTTCTCGACCATGTAACATTTCTCGACCATGATTCACAACAATAGCTACCACCCAAGTTCTTGGCTCATTGTGTAGCCCAGTATCTAATGATGTTCAGTTCAACCCAATATTATCTACATCTCCACCCCCTCCCACTCCAGTTTCAGAGCCTGGCTAGCCCTGAGCCCATGCTGTTCCTATTCGCAAACCTTAAGCACCCTGGCTGCTGCTTGGAATGAAGAGGGAGCACTTGGAGATGAACTTTTAGCACTGTAAGCTCTAGGGAAGGCTGAAGTCCTTGCTTGTCTGTCACTGATTTATTGATGCTTCCCTAATTGTGGAATGCCAACCATACATGGAGATCTGCAGAAAGAAAGGACTTGGACTGAAGCAAAGAGAGGTCATTGCAGGCAAATCAGATGCAGGCACCAAGAAATTGTTTTGTTTTGTTTTATTTTGTTTTATTTTGTTTTGTTTTCTGTGTTGCTGCAATGAATATAATAAATGTGCATCTGCTGTGCTGTTTCTACTGACAGAGTTTTTCCTTGTTTCAGATTTGGCCTTAACTCTTCTTAGTAATCCTGATTTGCAGTGATCTGCCCAGCAAGAGTATGTGTGCATACATATGAGAGAGGGAGAGGCAGTGCTCATTCCCAAAACAGACATTTTGTTCAACTTCTGCCAACCATTTTTTGGATGGAAGTATTTTTTTCCTTCATTCTTTTGGGTCACAGTGTAAGCATGAATTTGAAAATGATCCATAGAAGTAAGATTTAATGAGACTGTTGACATAGTAATACACCAAAATGACAAAAAAAAAACCCCCAAAAAAAAAACCAGTGCAAAAATCACAGAGGCTTTCTCTAGACCTTTGTCTCTACAAATGTGGGTTCTTTTTTAATTGAAAGTTAATCTATAGCAAACATTAGAGAACAACATTTGTTCATTTCAGAGACTGTGATCTGTAACAGTTCTTTGTGCACCACTCTAACACACATCTTTTGTGCCTTCTTCTCTTCCCTCTCTTGAGATGAAGCAGAGCTCTGGTTCAGCAGCCGGCATCTGTCACTGATTACAGCGGCTTAAGGTTTTACCTCTGAGGAGCAGAGGGGGAGCACACTGGGGTCCCTGTGAGTAACTGCACACAACTCTGCTCTGGCACTTCACTCCACATGCTGTCACTCCTCCCTTCCAGATTTGCTCTTCCAGACCTCCTCAGATCAGCCCTCTCTTCCATTAGCCCTCTTCATAAACCATGTGCACAAGGCGGATCCTGCTGATCTGTCCCATCTCAGTACCTGAGCTGAACAGCTCTGACTCAACAGCACAGCAGAGAAAATGCAGTTTGCTTTATACTTTGGGTTAATCAGACTAATCCAGCACTTTGAATCTAGCCTGCTGTGGCATGGCCAAATGCAGCATCCATATTAGGTTCTACAGCAGACAGGCTGTCGTTGGATTGAGGTTTCTGAGTCACGCTATTGAAGCCACACTCGTGGCAAAGCATTTTATTAATAACTTTTGTTGCAGAACTTGATCCCAACAGTCTAAAAATGGTACTGCTCATAATTGCACTTAGATCTTGAGCATGGGGTTATTTTGTCATTTATTTATGTCAAGTGGGTTGGGGTTGCTTTTTTTTTTTTTTTCCAATTTTAAACTTTCTTCACTGTAAGCTGAAGGCTTGCTCCTGCCCTGCTTCAGTTGCAGCTCTGTTTACTGAAGCAGGTTTTTCCCAGATGTGCAGACCTGAGGGTTAGTTCTAGTTCAGGTCTAAGACAAGTTGGCTAATAGAACTCAAATAAGGAGGAGACAGCAGGTCACAGACACAACTGACCAGAGCAGAGACTCTACAGGACTCAAGACACATTGGTTTGACTATGGCTGGTGCTGAGGAGGCTCTAAGAAAGAAACAGCTTCTTGCAGCACAGCAGCAGCAGGCTGTGGGTGGCAAAGTCTGTGTAGCACCTTCCTGCACTAAACTTGGACCTACTCTCTGGAAATCTCTCACATTCTCCTGGCAACGGATTCACTTTCCAAAACAAAATGAACTCAAACAGAACCATTTCCTATGAATGAAGTCGGGATGGAACATAAAACCTAGGCAGGGAAATAAAGATGTGTGACATATTTGAAGCAGCAGAATGATTTCATCCAGCATCCAGCTGACTGCTAAAGAGAGTCAGCCGCCCCGAGGAGAAAGCCATTAACACACAAACACATTTTATGCTGGCCAAGGTGAGAAAGGAAGGGCTGTAGGTACTGAGGTGACAGCTACTTTAGGATCAAAGGAGAAGGCTGAGAGGAAACTGTAAAACTAACTTCAGATCTGTGTGGGGGAGGTTGTGTGAATAGAGGGGGAAACTTAATTAAATGTGGCAAACAATGACTATATTTTCTGGGAAAGGAGCAGCAATTATTTCACTTCCAAGATACTACACCTGAGCAAACATTATCCAAAGCTGGCTTCAACTAGGACTTCACTGCCAGTATGGTAATGCAGATCTAACCTTGACTTTGAACGGTAGGAAAAGTAACTGAGTGGGGAGACTTTAGTTTGCCAGTATTCCTTCCCTCTCCTGTAGAGTAGCTGGAATGGATAATTGCACGGCATGGTAGGAGATGTGTCTGTCTTATTCATGCCAATAATTTCTGATGAGGCCTAAAAAAAGAGAAAGAAGATGGCACCAGTGCTGAGGTGTGTGGTCCAGAACTTCTGCCAGGTGAAATTCTGTAGCTAACACAGCTCAGTGGAAAACAGGAGCATCCACAGCAGAGGGTGGCCTATAGGTCATCACGTGTGGGCCTTGTGACAAGTGTCCTGCAAACCATCGAGCCAGGAAGCAACTAGCAGACTTCAGGGGATTTTTTGCACCCAGCCAGATGCTGAGCTAGGAGGGCAGCAAGAGGGGTTGTGCCCAAGCAAGCTCTGCACCAGTGCAGAGAAAGCAATAGAAGTACAAGAAAATAATAGATTGACTAGAATGCCACTATTGACCTTAAGCATAAAGAAGACATTTATAGAGAGTGAAATCTAGGCTGATTTACTAAGAATGAATATAAAAGCATAGCAAAAGCCAGGGAAGTTAAAATCAAGAAGTCTTTGGGGAAAAAAAGGAGATGTAGAATTATAGGCTAATTAATTCAATTTCAATTACAGGAAAAAATTCTGGAATTAGTAATGAAAAAAACTATTTGTTAGAAACTGGAATGTAATGGGATGAGTAACAACCAATATTAGCTCCATAGTCTGGTCTTGAAAAACCCATCTAATTTCCTTTTAAAACAAGCAGACAGACCTCACAGGCCAGTAAGGAGAAGCAGATGTCAGTATCTTGACTCGAGTGGGTCCTTTGACACTGTCTTGCATGAAATTCTCATAAACCAGGAAGGAATGTGTGGTCTATCTACTGCAGAGCAGACACAGCATTGGTACTCAGGAGGCTGTGAGCAAGACTTCATTTTCCACAGACAGGAACCTATTGAACAGAGGTGTACAGGTCTCTGTCTCCAACTGCAGTCTCTTAGTGACTTGGACTGTGGACTAAAAGAAAGATGATTGAATTTGCAGAATGCCCAAAGCTGGAAAGATTTGCAGGGACATTAAAGACAGAACTAGAATTTTTTAAAAAAGCAAACAACAGCCTGACAAATTCAAGAAACCTTCAGGGAAAAAAATGAAAGGATGTAGTAGGAATCCATGTGAGAGTCCAAACTGAGGAATAACTGACTACACAGATATGGAGATGAAACTACTGGAGTTAAGGTTTAGGGTTAGGGTTAAGGTTAGGGTTTAATGCAGATTAAAACCTGAAGTGTTTGTCATCAGTGCCATACACTTGGAAAAAGAAAAGAAAAAAAGAAAAAAAAAAAGTGGGCTAAATAAATACAATCCAGACAAAACCAAGAAGAATCATCAGAGTCTAGAGAATATGATCTGGGAGGAAAATCTGAAAGTCTTGGTAAAGCTTAGCCTTAAGAAAAGAAGAACTATAATAAGCACAGTAAGTCTTGTAAGTTCATTAAAGACTGCGACAAGGGGAGAAAGACACCAGTTGCTTCTACCTGCCCAAAACAAAGAGGTTCAGAAATAACAACAGGCTTAAACTGCAGCAAGAAAGATTCAAATTTGATCTCACAAAAAAGTTAGGGCAAATAGATGGAGGCAATGCATAACGTGTCCAGGCATGAAGCCTCCCTAAGGCGAGAGCTTCAAGAACATAGGGTAGCTGTCAGGAATGACGGCAGTGTCCACCTCAGGGCTTTGGAGAAGGACAAGAGATTTGGGTCTAGGCTGCATCTCTCCTGGGGGAGCTGAGGGGCAGGAGTGGGAAGGGCCCACTCTACATGGAAGGACTTGTTAGGAGTATTCACTAGGACAGGAAGGGAGGAATACTAGGATGTTTCTGCTTCCTCCTTCTTCAGTCTGCCCCCCAAAACTTCCTTTTCCCTGTTTCCACTTACTCCCCTTGCAGTCCCTCATCTGCAGCAGGTGTCACTGAGATTTCTGCGTTTCTTGAGCTGCTGCTGAATGCCTGAGGATCAGGAAGCACCCATTCAGACCAACCTTGTCCTGGGAAGGTGAAGGATGCAAGGCTAGATGGGAGAGCACTGAAAGCCCTGGCGGTAGGGCCTGCTGCTCCCAGTGCCACTGGAGAGATGGGGTGAGGAAGCAGCTCTTGCTGCTGTAGAAGGAAGCTGCCTGCAGCCAGCATCGCCTGTGGTGACAGGAATGAAGGGAAAGGCCTGCAGGAGGTGAGACACCGGTGATTCCCTTCATGGTCCGTGTCACCACAAACGCCTGTGTCCTCTGGACTAAGCAAAGAGAATGAAGGCAGGTCTGGCACCCGAGCACTGCTCGTGCTGCCTGTGCCTTAGGACATGTTACACATCCCAGGTGAGGGGCTTTCCCCCAGTGACCAGGACAGCACACGTCAAAGCCAACCTGCACCTCTAGCCTGATCTCAGCAAGGTTCCTACCCTGGCTACAGGGCAGCAGTGTCAAGAGGATGATGCTTTGGGACCTTTGAGTTGTGTTTCTGTTATTTGGGATCAGAATTTAATTGTTCCCCATTGATATGATGGTATAGGCTCAGCTTTTCAGCTGGTAAGTGCCAGCTGAATCACTTGGAACTGCATGTGTATGCTATACACTAGGACCACCAGCACACTCTTAAAAACCCCAACCCCAACAGTGAATTAAAAGCTAGTTCCTTAAATATTCAGCTTTAATAGTGACTCTGATGATAAATAGAAACCTTGGAATAAGATTATCAGCTCGTGTAAACTGGCTGATTTAGATTTTATTGAAAGTAACAGTGCCAGCACATCAACAAAACAACCTGGTCCTATGAGCTCACAAAATCCAATATAAATTATTACTTTCAAAGAAAGGTTTGTTTTAAGTGTTTTCCTGGCCTTCTGAGTGTTCATAGATTATTTTTTCAATGGCAATTTCATGTGCATTGCTAATTATTGCTAATAATCATTCTGCATTGCACTAGCAATTCATCAGAAATGCACTTGTTAGTACATTAGCCTTCTCTTTCCTTGTGTATTTTTACTGGCAAAACTCATCTCTGAGTATTTATTTTCATTCAGCTAAACATTGGTGATATACACAGAAGGACCAGGAGCTGCCCTAAAAGCTGCTATGTGCAGCATACTATATTCCTATGGGTCAAGTCCTCTCCTAATGTCAATCAGCACTAAAAATAGAGGGAGGCACTTAGATGTAGGTTATCACAGATGTAGGAGCCTCATCAAATATTCTTTGTCCCACACTCCTGCCTTCCAGGTCATGTCCAGAGCACATGGCATAGCCCCTCCTGCTTCACCCTTGGAACCAGTACTGCACACTTTGCTATCACGTGGTTTTTGAGCCTTGACTCCTGTTGAGTCCCCATCTCCTCGGCTCTCCCTGTGCGCTAGGGCGAACATGCACCTTCAGCCAAACCCCAGTGCAGCCAGGGAGAAGTGACAAATGGTTTCTTGGTGGCAGAAGCAGCCCCATTGTCAGAAATCAGAAGAATAATTTCCTGGTTACAGTAGCCCTCAGATACACTGATCCAGCTTCAACCCCCAAATAAAACAATGGGAGTGATATATTGGCTATTCTGTTTCGGTGACCGAGCACTCGAGAGAAGGAATGCAGCTCCCAGAGGCGCGACACAAGGACTTGAAGAGGTTGGCTGTATTTTCTTCCACTTAAAACTGGGAGAGGTGAATAGCTGGTGAAAGTGGGGAGGAGATTGATGGCTTTGGAAACTGCAAGGCCCTCTCGCTATGTGGGACAGCTTTGGTACAGAGAGTCAGCTTCAAGCCTGACCTTGCCCTCCCTGACCTGTCAGTAACCTCAACCCTGACCTTGGAAGGACCATACTTCTCCTTGGGGAAGAACAGTTTGGGGAATAGTGGGAAAATGGGAGTGGTGATCAGGTCAAGATTATTTTGTTTTCCAGAAGAAGATAGGCTGTGAGGTGTGCAGAAGCTTGATGCCCTTCTCATGCTCTGGTATTCAAGGTGCAGGAACCTTGTGGTGCTCACACAGCATTAGCTCCAACTGTCTATCTCATTACACTTCTGCATGGAGTGCCTTCCTGTCTGCTCTGCTGAATCCTCAAAATTGCATTTTTGGATGCCATCACAGCAGTCAGACCACATCCCTGATGGAATTTATTGAGTCTCTCCTTCTTCAAAAGTCATTGAGATTCAAACCAGGCTCTTTCCAGACCCAAATATTTCAGCAGCATGAGCCCCAAACCCATCTTGTAGCTCTCTGCTTCCCCCTGCAAGATCACCCCCTTCCCTTGGAGTTGCCTCCCCGCTGCTTTCCCTTTCTCATAAGCAGCCATCCTTCACTGTGCTGTGTCTATAAAACACTCAGTACACAGGGCAGCCGAGGGGGAGGGGCCGAGGGGCTGGTGGAAGCCACTCAGATTTCACATTTATTTAACAGCCGTGGCTGTGCTTGTTTGATTTATCTTCACACATACGTTTGACAGATATGGTCTCATAAAAACTCCACAGAGTAAAAACAGCAGAAAGGCCTGCAGCCATACTGCGTCAGCATTCCGTCTGGCTCCAGCTCCAGAGCTAAGCGCAGATCAGGCTCACTGCAGCTGGCAGCACCCCTCACTTGGGAAACTTTTGAGTTTTCAGTGCCTGAAATGCTGAGTGTTTAAGTGTAGCTGATCCTGAGTTTCCCAGGTATCTGGGCAAAAAAAATGAAAAAGGTCATGATTTTCTCTTACCTTGAAAAATCCTACTGCATTTCACATAAATTGCTTTGTTCAAATAAATTTAGATCTAAGTGGCTAATCTCATCTTTTCCCCAAATCCTGTGGGATACAGCAGCATTCAGAATATCTTGAGAAAGTTTTGATTTTTATAGCACTTCCAAAAACACCTCTCCCAAATTGCAGCAGTTAAGGAGTAAGTTTGCTTCACGCTTTCCTTGCAAGGGCCTTATAAGCTTGCTCTATCTGTATTACTCCCAACATTCCCTTAAAAAAATGAGGTCTTATTTAATGAGTCAGATTCATGCTGTTGTGGTTCTGACAAATGCATTTTCACTGGAATGGAATTGTAAAATTTGTGCACAAAACAGCTACTATGTAATTTGGGATATAGGCTCCACAAAAGCACAACCCACTTCAACATATGCATATTTCACAGTGTTTTTTTAAAAGGCGAGCACACCTGAAACTCTCATTCCCAGCATCAAGAGAGGCAAAGTGAAATAGCTGTAAATAAAGCCCCTGGCGTGCTAACGTTGCTCAGAGGTAGGACTCCAGCTGCATTCAGGTGGTGTTTTATTACGCGTATAAATAACAGCCCCGCCACGTCTGGGAGCTGGCAGCCCGGTCTGGAAGAAGGAGCTCAGAGCCGAGAGTGAAAGGCCCTGTGTTCCAACCTGCTGCCGTGGTGGCCACTCCGTTTCTTTACACATTACCCACACGTATGAAATAAAGTTCATAATGCTTGTCACGCAGAGATGAGACAGATCTTGCTCTGTTAACAAAAGCAAATGTGAAGGCCCCTGTATCGGGCCCACAATTATCTTGGCAGGTAAAATCCACTGGATAAGATTAGCGGGAGAATTGTGAGTGCTTCTCTGTGGGCAGATATTTGTGGTTCCCTCTCTCATTAGGGATGACTTTTCTCAGCTATGGAAATGTCACCTTTTGTGGTTTAGGTAAACAACTAAGGAATATGCAACAAAGGTTTGGAAACCTCATGTTTTCCTGACTACGGATAACCTGTTTTGGTTTATGATTATCTCCTGTATTGCTGATCTCCTGGCTCTGATCCTCTTGGTGTCATATTCACCCAGTTTTGATGGTCACACTGAGCAGGGTCACCCCTCCACACACTCCATGCATTCAGTTCAGTGCCTGGCAGAGAGTTATTTTTCAAAGGAGAGGACTTACAGGCAGTGGTTCCCTCTTTCATTTGGGACAGTTTTTCCCAGCTATAGACATCTTTTCTGTTTTATGCAAAACACTAAGGAATTGCAGACATGCTGCCTTCAGGGCACACTTGCCAGATCTCCTGTTTTCCAACAGCACTAGTCAAGGACCAGATACTGCTCATCATGGCCTGACGTTTTCTCTCCCTCTTACTCTCTTGCTGGCAGATGGAAAACATAATTCACCTTCACTAGTAACTTCAGGGGACCCAGCCCCAGGGCAAACTTCAGACCTCTTTCTGGAGTCTGAACCATTTGAAGAGAGATCACTCGTGCACAATGTGTTATTTATAGTGCCTGCTGTTGTACACATTGCCACACCTTGGGCAGTGTCTGGGCTTGGACACTCAAATCTTATCACAGAACCATAGAACTGTTAAGGTTAGAAAAGACCTCTAAGGTCATGGAGTCTAACCATTAACCCAGCGCCATTGTGTTCACCACTAAACCATAACCCCAGGTGCCACATCCACAGGGTTTCTGAACACTTCTAGAGATAGTGACTCCTAGACAACCCTTTCATTGAAGAAATTTTTCCTCATAGCCAATCTAAACCTCTCCTGATGATTCCCTCTTGTCCTGTTACTTGTTACCTGGGAGAGAGACTAAACCCCACTTGGCTACTGCCTCCTTTCTGGTAGTTGTGAAGAATGATAAAGTCTTCTCTGAGCCTCCTTTTCTCCAGACTAAATACTCCCAGGTCACTCAACTGCTCCTCATAAGAATTGTGCTCCAGAGCCCTGTTACAAACCAACAGCAAAGGCCCATGGTTGCCCATGATTCCTTTCAGAAACAGGCCAGCCTTGGCCAGAAGCAGGGCAAGACAAACTGCCTCAGAAGGCTGAAGGCAACATGGAAAGGCAGGTCCCTGAAACACACAAAATTAAATACCCACATATGAGATTTGGCTATCTCAAGAAGGGGGACCATATCTCCTGCATATAAACGTGGAAAACAAGGGCATCTTCAGACTGATGGCATAGCCACCAATACGCAGCATTTCTGTCCCTCTTTTTTTATCATGTGTAGCTACAGAGCCTCAAGGAAGGTACTGACAAGCAGTCAAGGAATTCAGCTGCTGGTTCGCTATGCAGGACTTGGGAGCTGGAGGGCGAAAGTGATGCATGGAAATTAAGTTAATTTTAAACCGCAGGCAAGAGAAGAGACTTGCTAGCAGTTACTTAAGAGAAGCTGCTGACTGTTTAAATACCATTAAGAAGATTAATGTCAGCCCGCAGAACCACTGAAAAATTAGGGCTGAAAGGGACCTTGAAAGGTCAGACCAGTCCCTTCCACTAACCCAAGCAGGATCACCTAAACCTCGGACATCCCTGACAGCTGTTGCTTAACTTGATCTTAAAGCTCTCCACTCCCTAGGCAGTCTATTCTTTATTATCCCTGTCATTAGAAAGTTTTCCCTAACATCTAAATTGAGCCTTTCCTGCTGTGACTTAAGCCTTCTTTTTTCTTGTTTTTTTTTGCTCTCCTCTCCTCCATCACAGACAAGGAGCAATGGTTATGCCTTTTTATGTGCTTAAAGACTTCAGTTCTCTCCTCCTTTGGGTTAGAGAATTTCAGTTCTTTCAGGCTTCCCTGGTAGGTAATGGTTTCTCCATTTCCATTTGTTCTCCCTGCTCTCTGCTGGGCTGGATCCAATTACGCCACATCTCCCCTTAACTTATTTTCCATCACCTCAACACCATGACATAGCTGACTTGCATTCAGCTTTTGATCCTTTTCCTGAAGAATTGCTACTTAACCCATCACTCCCTCCTCTGTTCTCTGGGAGTTCATATTGTTGCTCAAGTGTACGACCTTCCACTTCTCCTTATTCAACTGCCTCCTGTTTCTTCCACACCATTTCCCCAATTTGCCCACACAGTTTTAAACACTAATCCTGCCCAACACTACATCTACAGTTTTATTTCATGTGTAAAATGAAAGCCCTTATGTTTATCCTTTACAACACAACATAACAACAAAAAAAATGAAACCAAACTGAATCAGATGTAGAAGGAAACTCCACTCAAAGCCAGCTTTAACCTGGACAAGAAGGTAGTGGCAGTGGTGCCCTAGGTGAGGTTATTCAAGCAGGTTTGTACCAAGTGACCTCAGCAACTCCTCATAAGGCTTCCCCTCCAGACACTTCACCATCCTCCTTTGGAAGTGTTCAAGGCCAGACTGGATAGGGCTTGGAGCAGCCTGATCTAGTGGAAGGTGTCCCTGTCCATGGCAGAGGGTTGGAACGAGATGTTCTTTAAGGTCCCTTCCAACCCAAGCCATTCTGTGATTCTGCCAGAGCATGTTGCCCCAGCTGCTTTCAAACAGCAAACACCAAACTACTCTGACAGTCACACGATGTTACTGCAGTCAGGTCTCTCCCGCCTCTCCCCTCCACCTAAACTCTTCTTTTTGTGTTGCTGAGTCTCTGTCCCAGCTGTCTTTGACCCACACACCCTCACCTTCCCCCTCATCCTCACCCTCCTCACTGCTGCCACCCAGGCCCTGTGTGCCAGTGGACCTTCCCCAGCTTGGGGAAGTGCGGCGGGAAGGACAAAATTAAATGAAAATAAATGATAACGGTAAAGCCTGTGCTGTTTCTGAGGTAAATCTCTGTTATTTTTGAGGTAAATGTGTTGTTTTTGAGATAGCTCTGTTTTGCCGCCCGGCTCTGGGCGGCGCGGCCGGCGGCTGCCCCCTGGCGGACAGGAGGTGTCCGGGCTCAGCCGGGGTGAAGGCGGCTCAGATGGCACCCGGGCACAGGGGACAGAGGTTTTACTGCCACGGCAACCACTGTTGTTGAGAGAAATGATGGGAACAGGGGTTATCCCATCAGCATGCTAGATCAGGGACAGACCGGGAAGGTCAGGCTCTCTATTAGTACAAACTCCCCCTTCACACACACCTTGCCTGTCTGTTTTGCAAGTGAGGGCATTTCATCACCCTGTCACGGTCACAAGGTAGGGAAAGATAAAGGCAGTGAAACAAGCCCCTGTGACCCCACAACGGATGTGCAAGAGACAGAACCAAGGACTACCTTTGCTCCACAGGTGAGCTCATGTCTACCTCAATGCCATATGGACACCTTCTCTCCCTGCTGCTACACCCAGGCTCTGAGCAGCATTTTAACCTCCCACATTACTCAGAGCAGGCTGATCTCAGCTCATTTCTGGCTCTCTCTAAACTACCTTACTGAGCAAGCATCCCAGAGCACCTCATGCCCCTGGCCCCACACTGTGCCCATCCTGCCAGCAAAGGCACCTGTAGCTTGGCTGCCATTCCCTGCAGCCTGCAAGGAGCCCACCTGCCTGATAAGGATGTGCCTTCCAGCAGCACCGGTGATTGGCACGCACAGGAGGGGACCTGGACAGGCAGACTGCACCCCTCCTAACTGACTGAAGGACAAGGAACACTTGAACTTGCTCCAAAAGGAAGCTCAAGCTCCAGCTTCCCCACATTAATTTACTTGCAGAGCTTGCCCAAACCTGCAAGTAGGCATCAGCTTGCACACAGGCAGCTGGGAGGAAGCAGAGTCAGGCCAGTGCAAGTCAGCTGGAGGTATTGACCCTTCTGGCAGTTTGGATGCAGACCTTGGGCTCAGCTTAAACATGTCTTTATTCCCTTCTCCTCTGTTTAGAACTGGCCCTTCCCAGCCATTTTCTTCAGCATGACTCATTTCAGCTTACAAGTCCATTCAATACTGTCTATCTAGGCCCTGCAAAACTCACCAAGGCAAACTCCATCAGGCCCTACATCCCTTCCATACATGCAATTCCTGGAGATAAATAAAAATACTATCCAATTTCTCATTTTTTGTTTTAAAAACACACAAAACCCCTATAGAATATTGCAATAGTCCAGTTAATTCCAGGGCAAAAGCTTTTAGGCCAAGACAATGAGCAAGAATCTCTCATGAACAACTCTCTGCCCTTCAGGTGATGACAGCACTGAGAGGTACTTCTGTGAGATGCACAGAAAGCTCTGGTCACAAAGTGTGATAGTGCACAGAAAAAAAAATCAAAATGAGCTTCCTAAATCAAATCTGCTTCCTAATGCAAGCAGAGCAGCTATCAGTACCATTTTACATGCATCAAAGCCATGAGCTTTAAGTGCTGTGAGTAGTCAGGAAAGAGTGTTTGCAGAATGCAGAGTGATGTGATCACATAACTGAGAGCTCCACTTTCCAAGCTTCTCATGGGGGTTTTTGGTTAAAAGTTTCCCTGTGCTCAGTACATTGGACAAAATCTGCTCGGCAATGAATGCAAAAAGTGCCATGGAACAATGACAGCTGCAGGTGCAAAGAAAGAAATGCTGGAGGCGTGATAGTGCTTCAACATTTATTTTCCCCAATAAAAAGAATTAAAACAGTTCTAAAACCCACAAAGCTTTAGAATACTTCACAATACAGAAATGCTAACTGTGCTTCCAGCTTAGACTAACCAGCAGGGAGGTCTTTCATTCAGGCCTTTATGGCAGTAGGTGCATAAAGCTGTTTCATTTATTTCAGGTACATAACAAGTGACAGGAGAAATATATGGTAGAATCATTCCAGTTTGGTTCCAGCCCAGGAAATCCTCCTGAGAGGGATGCTGTGCTGTTGACTGGAAGCCACATTCAACAGGTATTGCTCACACCCTGTACAGATGTCTGCAGTCAGCCAGTCTGCCATGGCTCCTGTGTAACAGCACAGTGGCTGTGCTAAGCCATGGGGCTCCAAAACAATGGGTACACTGGAGGGGCAGAGAGAAAAACAAAAGTAGGAAAGCTGACCCAGGTTTCTGTTAGAGGGTATGGTGCTCTTCCACCCCTTCTACCAGGCTGCCGAGTGATTTAGCCAAATGCAAAGGTTCAAAAAAGCCATCAGCACTACTTAGGAAGGCTAAAAAGCACCAGAACAGCTTCATTTACTAACACCTTCTCTCTATTGACAGTGTATCAGCCAAAGGGCTAATGGATATCTGTCTGGTCCAAGGTTAGGGCTGCAGCCTCATGCAGTAGGATTTTTTTTTTTGCCATCCTGCAGCATGACGGTAATGCAGTCTCTCAGGCCTCTTTTGCAGCACTTGCATTACAACACAGACCAAACCACTGCCTGTCCCATGCAGTTAACTTCAGTAATCAACACTACCCATCATTTTTGGCAACTGAAGTACCAGCCTTAGAACCAGAAACTACTGTCTTTAATCTGGCTACCTTAAAGAACAGTTTCACAGGAAGAAAAAGAAGGTACCCATTTGCCCAGTAGAAAATTTAACTGCTTTGGAAAGAAGAGAACATAAAGAAGAGATAACGTGTGTTTTCAGTCCTGTATATTGCATGCATGTTGTCTGTCTTTTTCACCCAGAACTGTCAAAATCTCTTTTAGGAATAATTCATTTTCAGGGGACAAAAAGGAAAGGGTCTGTATGTGCATGGAGGGACCGAGATACCATTTGTGGCATCAGTGTTCAGTCAGCTACACCTGAGCCACAATTAGGATATTTCATGTCTAGGTAGAAAGGGCTAATCCTGGGTTGTAGTGACACCCAGCTGTGGGGGTAGAGCGTGATGGGGTCTGGAAATTCTCATACTGTGAAGCTATTGCGAGGAACCTTCTATGTCAGGGCTAATATGGACACTTCTAAATCCATGTCACAAACCTGATAGTTAAAACAGAAAATGCATTTCAGACCACCTACACTTCCTCCCTTTGGGTCATCTAAAATCCACAATACTTCCAGAGAACTGTGGACTAGTTAGACCAGTGGCTAAAATCAGTCACTCAACAGAACATTCAGCTGACCAATGCAATATTACATACTGCTGTCTGCAAGTCTGTAGCTTTGCATAAGTAACTGGTGACATCCTTCAAGGTGAAAATAGAACAACCCCATCCCAGCTTACCCAAAATACTGCCAGTGCTCTATTTCATGTAGCAACTTGGAGCTCTTCTGCTTTTGAGTAGCTGTATCCTCCTCTCTGGAGAGTCTCAAAAATTTCAGGAATTGAAGTGGGAGATGTACACATGTTCTGAAGGGCATGGACATCTAGACGTGGAACCACAACACAAGTCACCTGAGTTCTCAGGGAAATACATCCTCCTTCTTAGCAGGACAATTTGCATGCCATGCAATTGATTTATTGGTGCACTTAAAAGGTAGACATTAATGCAGTGAACTTTCTGACCTCTGTATAAATAGAGCCCAGTGTAACCCCAACCACTTAACACAGGATGAAAGAAAGAAGAACCAGAGTTGTTTTAGCTGAGTATGACAAGAGATATCTGTGTCACCCTGGCTACTTTTACACCTCATACTATTCCCTCTTCTACTTTCTTAGAAAGAAGCTAGAGGGTAGATTTGAGGTATCAGTGGGATGAAGGAAAGTTTCTAATGACTAGATGAGGAGGAGGGAAAGCGGAAAAAGTTCAAATCCCATATGTTGTTGTAAAGACTAGACTTGCCTTAACACAGCAGTCACAGCAGACAACCCTGAAAGAACAAAGGCTCCAGCATTATCATTTGAGTAAAGCTCAGCAGATACCAATATTGCAGCTACAGAGGACATTCCCAAGTAGGTCTGAATTCATGATTGTGGCAGAATCGCTTGATGGCAAAGTGAGCAAGCTGAGAACTCCACTATTCAGTTTGACAGCCTTCCTATTTCTGGTAGTTTAAATCATATGAAATGTGTCAATATCCATAGCTTCAAGGCTTTATCTGCAAATGCTTGTTACATTTCACCCAGCACTACCACCAGACAATTGCTCAATTTCCAGTGGTTGTTTGCTCACTGCTTATAATCAATCCAGTACTTCACAACTGCTTCAAATAGATTTAAGTGAGCCTTAATGAGCCTGAAGTTCCTCTCTCACTCTCCCATGAACAGAAAGCCTCTGACAAATAAGTGGATACAAGTAGGCCCCTTTCCCAGTCACAAGGTTTGAAGTTCTCTTTTTCAGTCCTCAACAGAAGATTCTGGTGTAGACTCTCTCCCAGAACCTGTTCAAGTCCTTGGCTGAAGTTAGCACAAACCTTTAGAGCAAAATACAGAGGGTGATCTCAGAGAAGCTAATTTAATACTAGCACAGGAAATCTGGCTACTGTTGACTTAATACTAAGAGTTAAAACTGAGATACTACTTCAGAGACAAGATTTTCTACATCCTCCCCAGCTGTACACACTCCAGCCTGGCTTGTACAGTAGGGCAAAGCTGAAGGGCTCAGCAACCTGTTTCTATCCAGTACTATAACCAATGAATACTGAGAATTCTCAGCACTGTTCCTTCACTCTTTTCTCCCTCCTCATTCAGTGCTTTTGTACCAGCTCACCTGCTGCAGAGGTAACAGTTGTAAGGCCACTTAAGAAACATCTGCTTATGGCAGCTGAAACAGATCTGTGGAAAGGAAAGTTATTTGTGAATGCAAATGGGAAACATCTTTGTACCAACAGTATCCACTGCCTGCCAAAGAGCAAGCACGTAAACAAACCTTCTAAAGATTTTAGATTCATATACAATAACAGAGATCCAATAAAGGATAGCAAAGACACAGGAATTAAAAGCTAAAAAGGCAAAAAAAAAAAAATCTTACTTGTAGGCCAGTGTTTTTATAATGCAGAGGTTTGGGGCAGCTGCCAGACAACAGGAGTTTAAAAAAAGGCTCTTGAGCAAACAATAGCTGTATTGTGCAAGAGTGTAACAGTAGCTAGTTAAGAGAGAGGGAAGAAGAGAGACATTCTTTGAGGTAGACTGCAGCAATCCCAAAGAGATTAAATCAGGGCAAATTTGAATTCAATCCTGAAGCAAAAAATGAGTCATAAGGAAGCTGATGAGTCGCTTGAACTTTATAAAAAAGAGCACATTCATACACAGCTGGCAGTCAGAAGTGATATTATCTTGAGAAGTACTTGAGAAAGCTAAAAAAACAGCAGTGGGTAAGAAAGCCATTTCAGAATAGGCATACAGCAGGCAAGTTAAAGCAGGGTCAGTAAGGTGAGAAGAAAACAAGGATTCAGTCTCAGGAGCATCAGATAGCTTGTGGAAGTAGCATGGCCCTGCTAGTAGAACCTTTGACTCTGTCCATACTGCTAAATAAATGAGGGCAAAAAAATGACCCAGAAGCCAAGAAGAACAGACTTCCTCACATCTGTGCTGCAAAGGGCCTGTACTCAGGACATCTGCGCTCTGGAGGGGTGGTTGCCACACCCCCTCTAAAAGAGACTCGAGGATAAGCCAGAAACTGAGAAACGTGAACAACCAACAGCCCTGAGCTATACAGCTCCTTCCCTGGCCTCCTCATCTCCCCCACCTTCACGTCTACTTGGCAAGTGGTTTGAGTCAGCACAACTCAGCTGTGGGAGCCTTTGTTTCACTATTTAGCAGTACCAAATCCCAACTATTTACTTTAGGATTTCAGAGTTGACCAATGGTCATGGCAATCAGTTCTCCTTGCATAGAAATCAGACAAGAAGCAACAAGCAAAGGCTGGGCTACTTTCTAGGCAATTTACACAGCTTGAGATAGAGTAGAAGCCATCACTGCACAAATACTAAAAATGTTTCCAGCCTAGGGCCAAGCTCAGATCAGCTGTTATGAACAGGATAAGTTGAGGCAGAGGGTGCCTCAGCAGTTCAGCACTGAGGGCCATAAAACCAGCCAGCTTTTGAAAAGGCAAGGGCAGCACAAAGTGAAGGAGGAGAAACATACCTTTGCTCTTGGAAAGACACCATCACTACCTCCTTGGATCAGACCTTGCCCTTCCAGCACCATCATTGCATATCTGGTTCCAATCAGATCAGCAATGGTTGGCCACTTGGTAGGAAAGGGGCAGTCCTATTGTAAGACAGAAGTTAAACATCAGATAAAGTTGAAGAAAGCAGCTATTTGGGGAAGTCATCTCAAAACTGGGTCACAAAGGACCAGGAGTATTTTTCTCCAAGACCCCATTTCGCTTGTGATAGGGAGTACAGGTGACTCTGACAACAGTAGCAGAAAAACTACCACAGGCAGGTGAGTGCTTGTTACAGTTTTCAAGCAGATTCCTTTGAGACATTTTACCCTTTGGAACAGGCACCACCCTGGCCTCTCCTGGATACAAAATTCCTTCCCACTGCACAACACTCTCTTGCCCTTCTCTTTCCCAAGACCTACTGGCCCCATACAAATGGAAGCTGTGGTCTCATGGTCAGCCAGGAGAGACAACTGTGCTTTAATCCCCAAGACACCTGCATCCCCCACCACACTGCTGAACAAAGAGGAGCCAGAGAGGTCAGGTAGAGACTTGCCAAGGTAGGGCAAGGGGGGATGCAGAAGGAAAGACAGAGACAAGGGCACAACACACCTGGTCAGGGCAGAACAGGGTGAGGCCATAATTCAGAGGGTTGCATAGAAGCCATAGACCCCAGTATTTCTCTCACAACCATCAATCAGAACCTGTTAACTTCAGTTCTACATTTATCATACATTTAAAAGTCACTGATGCTGTGCTATCCACACATTTTGTTAACTACTTATAGCCCTTTACTGCAGCTCAAAAGATGCTTGTGAGAATATCAGAATCTAGAGAGAAGGAAGGGACAAGAAGAGAGCAGGATAGTCCCACTCTCAACTACAGTTTGCTTGAGGAAGCCTTGATGGGCACTTTCTAGTAATGTCATGGTATTTTTCTTTTGTTCTATGAGAAACAACTTTATTTCATATCAGTCAAAGGGGAAAGCCACCACAAGGACACTACAGCATCCAGTCTTCTATGAAGATGTCTCCAAGGAGAGAATAATATAGCAACTTCAGATGGGCATACCATATGTGCCAAGACAAAAACCACAGAGCATGCTTACTGTTTTCATGAGGATCAAGGTGCAAGTCATTACCAGATGTATCAGAGCAGGGCTGCTTGCTGACATGTTGGACTTACAAGTTCCTTGCTTCGAAGGCCTCTCTCTAAAGATTTGGACCTTCCTCTGTAAGGAGGCAGCTGCTCTTGGCCAGTGCTCAGGAGACACTTAGGCTTAATGTCTCCTGGTGTGGGTGCACTCATGGGAGGAGACATGCAATTTGCAGAGAGACCTGCACAGGAAGAGAGTTTCAGGGCACAGAAAACCCACTGTCAGTTTCTAAGTATTCACCCTGAAAGTTGGACACTCAAGAGCACTACTCTGCCTTTTGAAGGTTGCAAGGCTTACATCTCTCCCTCTCCAACCCATCTGCTCAGATCACAAAAAAAGCAGAGGTTACAGTAATTATGTTTGTCAGTAGGCACTGATGGGGCTTCATTAGCACCACTTAGTTTAATAAAATGAAGTGCTGCACTTTCTACTTGAATATTCAAACCACTCATTTAGCTTTTACTGCAAATTCCAGTCAGGCCTTTGGGAACATGCAATCATTGTTTTGAAGCTGCAGGAGCTACACAAGCTTCAGTCAACTGCAGAGAAATAATTTTCTACGAGCACCTCCCCAGACTCTTTATTTAGTATTGGAACTTCTCCTGCTAAGTATCTTCATGTGATTAAAGAAGTGTACATTGAGCCCAGCCCAAGGGTTTGGGAGCCCATCAGGCCACTGGCTGTACTTTGTCACCTGGTTTAGATGTGCAGCCACAAGCGCACTGACCTGAGCTGATGCAGGATACTCCCGATGGCCTGGTGGAGGGAAGGCAGGTGCTGGCATGCAGCTTGGGAGTGGTTTCCTGTAGACCCAAGGACAGGATGTTCATAATCGCATGTAAGAGACACCAAGGCCACTTCATCAGAAGTATTGCTGCTTAACAAAACCCAGGATATACCCACCAGTGATCAGAAATGCTCAAGGCTCAGCCAGAAGTGGAGCAGAAAGGAAAAGCAATGGAGTATATTAAAAAAAACTTTCTATTTCTTCTTGGAATATAAAGTTAATACCCCCTGCACTCCACAGCTAGGAAATTCCAGACAAGTTAGTGAAGTTTCCAATTCACCTGTTCTCTATCTTGCCCAAGTCCAATAGTGGATACTAGTACTAAGGTTTCATCTGTTCAGCAACCAACTTTGCAAAATGCTCCCCACACAACCCATGGAATGCATTGGAACCATTTTCTTGGCTCCAGCTCACATGTAGCAACACTGGAGAACAGTTCAAGAGACTGTGACTAACCCAACTCATGAGCTCAACTCAAACCCAATGCTTCACCTCAACAGCATTGTTTCTACCTTGCCTAGAAAAGCAGAAAACAAATTTGATTATATTAGTCTCCATATGAAAGTCCTTCTAGTTTAGCAGTAATACATCAACCACAGGGTTCTCAAATGCTGAACATTTATACAAGTAGCTCAGACTGGGGCAAATAGAGCTAGGATTTTCTGCTTCTATAATTCATAGCTGTTCTCCTCAGTTAGGCAACTGCATTTCATGCAGAAATATTTACAGAAAACAGATTCCTGTTTGTATGCCAGAGCATCTGTGCTAGACATGATGTGTTAGGGTTTAAGTTCTGTTCCACAGAATTTCAGAATATGCTCAGACTGAGTCCCAGAACCAAGCAGTCAAGCTTTTCATGACAGAGCCAGGAATTAAAGAACCCAAAGACTGTGTGCTGTGGTTTACTGAAGGACAGTGCTCCCAAAATAACTCCACAGACAGACAAGTGGGCATTCACCCATCAAGTTCCTCCCTCAAAATACATCATTAAGTTTTCCTTCCATGAGCTCACATACCCCATGAAATTAAAATATGTTAATATATCTAGTCTCAAATGCCTCACTGTGAGGTAAGAGTGGGAATATTCTGGTCCATATACACCACACTCCCATGCTATTATAACTTCCGCAGGATCCAGTTTTAAGAGACCAGGGCACTCTTCAGTTCTGTAGAATCATAGAATATCCTGAGTTGGGATCCACAAGGATCACCAAAGTTCAACACCTGCCCCTGCACAGGACCACCCCAAAAGTCACACCACGTGTCTGAGAGCATTGTCCAAATGCCTCTTGAGTTCTGTCAGGCTTGGTGCTGTGACCACTTTGCTGGGAAAAGAGTTCCAGTGCCCAACCACCCTGCAGGTGGAAAACCTTTTCCTAATAACTAACTTAAACCTCCCCTCAGCTTCAGGCCATTCCCTTGGATGCTGTCACCGGTCAGAGAGGAGATCAGTACCTGTAGGCTGCAGTCGTGCCATAAACCAAAGTGTTTGAAGATGAAATGAGCTTCTGTAGAGGAAAGGACTTCAGTGAACCCAGCAGTATCACATTTGTTCACTTTTGAGACAAGATTTCCTGCACCAGGATTTGTTCCTGCCCTTCCAGGCTATGTACATGCTTACAGTTCTGATTCCTGAGTATGCATGCCTCTCCATAGTCCTTTCACCTAAAGCTCCTTACCTGAGCTCCTGCTCCCAGCTGCTGTGTTTTAGTGTTGGCAATTTTAAACTCAGTACTGGCATCTTGGAGATGTAAGAAATTGTTGCTTGGAGAGTTCAAGGCAGTTTTGGATGCCACAAGCATTTCTGCAGGGGAGAGGGAGAATAAAAAAAAATCACAGACTAAATGAGAGAGCTGGGACAAGAAAATGACAAATTTGATACCCACACATTGGAATTTGAGATTTACTTAGGCTTTGTCCTGCTAGTTACAAAATCTTATTCTTACATGATGGTCAAAATCCTGTAATCACACTTAGTGGACAGACAAATTTGAACGTCCATAAAAAGGGCAAGTTGAAATATCTTTTGAGTCCTAACAAGCCACAAATAGATTTTTTAGAAATAACTATTTTTATGCCATACCACCTCTATCACACAAAATTTGTGTTCTTCCCTGCCCCTTACATTACAAATGTTACTGAAAAGGTAAGTGAGTTTTCATTTCCAAGACCATCCATTATTTTTAGCCAATGCTGACTTCACTTGATTGCTTGCTAGTTCACTCTGTAGCATGTACCTTTGGGCCTGCTCCTCTTTTCCTGTGCTGCTGCCTGAAGCTTCAGTGGTTGTCTTATTTCTGCCATGAGCTGTTCATGCCACCTGGGCTCCTGTGGCACACACTCTTTCAGCTTCACCTTCAACATCTGCAGGCAAAGCACAGCACCACAAAGCCACTGGACAGAGCAAGGAAACCACTGGTGACAGAACAACTGCACCAGCAATGGCACTGTTTTACAAGTGCTCGTCACCAGGAGGGCACTAGGCCCTGCACAGGAGACAGCCTTCAGCACTCTGCATAGTAAAATACTTTATTGACTCTCAAATTTGAAATCAAGAACTCCAGGACCTCTTTCAAGACCACAAAATGTTGCAAATTAAAGAAGTAGTGGAGGAGGTAGGAGGATCATCTTTCTTCTATAAAGATGTCAACTCCCATTTTTCTAGTACCACGTTTGGCAGGAGGGTCTATTCAAAAGTTAAGTATGGTTAATATAACCCCCTCCCAAATATGAACCAGTAGCTAAGGCATTGGCTTTATATTCCTTCAAAATGTCCTGTTACCTTCAGAATTACCTTGTTCTGCTATCATCAGATGCAGCACCAGGTCACCTACCGGCTTTAGATGAGGCTCGAGAGCAGCTACATCAAGTCTGGGGCCCCTGTGCTTTTGCTGGATGGCCACCTGAAAGAGCAGAACTGATGCTTAAGAAATCTCTGCTCCTTGTACACTCTGCCATTCAGTGGCACAGTGAATGCAACAAGTCAGGATTTGGAAACAGGGGAGAAGGGGAAAGCACTAAAAAAACAAAACAAAACAGCCCCAAACAAATAGAAACCCCAAAACTCCCAAAAAATCCCCAAACCCACCTCAAAAAACCCCCAAGCCCCAAACAAACATCCCCCTCCCCACAAAACAAACAAACACCCCACCCCCCACCAAACAAGGAGTTGGGAAGTGTAGAATAATGACGTTTTTTTATTTGGGGTTTTGGTAGGAAAAGATTTGCCCGTGGCAAGCCAGAGGCAATCAGAAATACTGCACAGCCCTTAGAGGCTTGCACAAGTAGCACAAAGCCTTGCAGCCCCAACAGCTCACCAACTGCTCTGAGAAGCAGCTAGGAAACAGTGCACTCAGATATTAAATGTCAGGAGTGATCCCAACAAGCACCATGGTGACATCATATTCATCAGTAGAAGCTCAGCTCCAGGGAGGAGAGCAATTGCACGGGTTAACCAGACTGTAACAAGAACTCTTGCAGCTGTATGCCTAAACCAGAGCCCCAGAGACTGGCTTACAGCCCGACATGAACTAGGAACAATAGCAAGATAGAATTGCAGGGTAGATATTCATGTGAAGCATCAAGCCCTGTGCTTGCTGCATAGGGGAGAACGGACGAAAAAGTCAATTGCACATGCACATCTTTAGCTGCCTTGTTCACTTACTCGTATTTTGAGGCTATGCCATTTACTTTCACTTGTGTGTACAACTTCAGGACACGTGGGAGTGCAGGTAGAACAACATTGCAGCTCCCCACACTCGCTGTGCTTTCATTCATTTGCAAATTAGACCACTGTTTGCTAGAGAAGCTTTAAAATAGCTTTGCAGATGGGGAAATCCTAGTTTAAGAGCCTTCACAAAGACCTGAGCAGTAGCACTCTGCTTTCTTTCAGCATTTCTGTCTAGTACTCTTCAAACATGTTTGTGCTTCTCGTGGACCAAAGAAAAAGTTACCAAAAAGAAAAAAGAGAAAGAAAAAAAACAAGAAAAAAAGAAAGAAAAAAAAATCAAGAGCCAGATCATCCTGCCACCTTGAGTTACAGTTCTGTACTGCACAGATTGATACACAGTAGATTGCAAGGAATACAAGTTAGTTATGATGCACTGTCTCCTTACCAATACTATTAATTTACATATCCATCAAGATACCATCTCCAAACACATGACATAGCATTACCTGGAGGCTGGAGCCACAGCCAAGCCAAGCAAGAGCTGGGATTTTATAGAGGTGCATGGTTTAGCTGAAGCTTTTAAACCTGATACACTCTAGCAGCAGCAACAAAGAGGAAAAAAAAGCTGATGTCTAGTGCAGTATGCAAAGTTTTCACTTTTTGTAATACCGCTCTTTATTATAGGAAAAGTTGTGTCTCATCTTCTGCCAAGACATCTTTTGCAAAGTATGCCAATGCCACAAGGCCTTGTGCCAATGTTTTAGAACAGCTCATCATTCCTAGCTCAAGCTGCAGCAAGCAAAGAGCATCACAAGCCTTTAGAGACACCCCAGAAAATTTTGTGTATGGTCATCTTCACCAACCAAGTGGTGAAGGTGGAAGTCTCTGCCCCTCCCTGTGAGAGGCTCAACATTTTTTACCCTGACTGAATTTCTGCAGTAGCTGAGTGCACTGCCCAGAGGCCTCTGCCTGAGGCTGAGCAGAGAACTGTCTCAAAAGTGCTTTAGCACTTGCATACACACCACAGCATCTAGGAAGGCAAAGCAGCAAGTGAAAGATGCCAGGCGCAGCTCAGCTCAAGGAGCCAAGGAAGGACACATGTGTCCAAGGTGGAAAGCACAAGGAAGCAAGAGTATGTTCCATGAAACTGCTGTGTGCAGGGCAGAATAACTGCAGCAGGGAAGCCAGTGGTTGACCCTGGAGGGAGAGGAGGTTAACTATGCCAATTCATGAAACCGTGGCTGTGACTTAAAAAGTTATTGGAAATTAAGTACTTGGGTGGGCAAACAGGGTGATCTAATGGTGAGCTGCAGCGAGAAGGAGCCCCAGACGCTTCTGGACTTCAATGTACCTCTGAAAAAGACATGCCTTTGGAGAAGAGGTCTCAACACACAGTGCTCAGAAATGAAGTAGAGCCACGTTTCCAAAGTTGTCTGTTGACCACAGTCACTCACCTTCCGCAGGGTGTACCTCTTGTGCTGAATGTCATCCAGAAGAATCTCATAGGGAGAGCGAATCCGTTCCTTTAGAGACACACGACGCCGTGGTCGCTCGGTGGCCTTGCGCAGCCTCACGCCCGTCTGCAGCTCACAGATGACATCGGGCCACGGGGACACCTTGGAGAAACCAGCAAGGGCCAAGTCAGTGCCTGGCTGGCACTCACAGAGCAGCATCCCCTCCCTCCATGTAACAAGGCACACTTAGCAGCTGAAGTCATTCAGAAACACAGAATTGTGTCCTTAACATGCCCTTCTACTCATTTCCACATCAGGGTGCAGTACCAAAGCAGAGAATTGCGCTTTTTTCCAGAAGTTAATTTACAACAAGGAAACTCGTAGCTGGCTCACCAGGCTTATTCCCAAAATTTGTCATTAACTTTATGGATGTACTTCAGCAAAATACAGCTTTTGCTGCCAGGTAAATAAATAGACCCATTTTCTTTCTGTAAGTGCTCCAGGCGCCAGAGTGTTTTCATATTACTGGATCCTAGGAAACACTGCAAATGAAATCCCAAATCTTACCATTAAAATCCTCCAAATTTTCTGAAAACCAAGGGTTGAAGTGTCCAGAAACAAAAGAGGAAGACAAGTAGACAAGGGATCTCATACTCAACAGCAGCATAGGTTAGCAATTTTAGCCTAGAGACACAAGCTAAAAACCCTGACATCTGCTCATCCTGTTTCTGTATCAGTATCTGAGGATGTTCAGGCATGCAGTATAACCCAATAAAAGTTAAAGACAGGGGAAAAAAAGTAATCAGTTCAATAGCATGTTTAGACAACATTGTAATGGAAGTGCTAAATCAACAGCTTATCTGGATCCCAGTGGCAAATTGAGTAAGAACAAGTCATTGTATTATAAACAGTGAAAGGGAAGCAAAACATTTCAGAAAATTGCCTCAGAACAGAGTATCTGACTTAGCCTTCTCTCTCTTTTCTACTTACAGCATGAAGCATCTTCTCTCTACTTATCCCTTCAGATACCTTGGTATAATACCAGAAGAGTCTTATGCAAGCTCTGACTGATGGCTGCCTTCCAGAAGACAGATGTTTTTGTCAGATTGTTTTAGCCTGGATTTAGTAGTCATACCTCAACTTCAGAAAACTAGAACTCTCAAAGAATGACCCAACAGTTGCCATACCTCCTAGGCTACATTTAATACTGTGTGGGAGAACACACAAAAGTCTCTGGGTCAACTCATCATAGAGACTTTTGAAATAGCAAGACATTTGCACTTTAGAGTTGTATTTCACATGGTGACTGAAAGACAAGACCTGAAGAGAGACTTCTGTACTGTAATATTGCCACATTAGTATGGGGAGAAGAATTGCCTTCAGCTGCGTGTTTCAGAGCAACACCCCAAATATTTTTCAGATGGTGGTGACATCATTATCACTCATGCTTTTATTTCCCTACTGACTGGATCACTGCAATTATTCTATTTTTGCCATCCCATGTATTGTCAAAAGCCACCTAAATTTTCCACAACCTATGCAGTACAACACAAAATGCTACAACACGCTAAACCCATTACCTTGCATTCAACAGGTGAGTGCTAAGACAGCCATGCTTCTAACAGGTCTCGCTGCTTAGATTTCAAGGTGAACATCAACTTGGGACATGTGCAGATAAGCTCTGCTGAAACTGTACAACACTGCACGCTGTCAAGCTGTGGTTTGCATTTCAGAAGATCTGTTTTGTGTCAGTTGACATGAAAAAGTGTGGTCCATAGAGCACCTTACCTGCTTAGCACCAGTCAAGACATCAGCTCTGACCTGTGGAATCCCAGAGAAAATGGCATCCTGGTTATTTTAAACTCAAGAGATTGTCAGAGCAATGCAATCAACTGCTGCTTAGGGACTTGGAAACTAGAGGCAGAGGATTCACAACAGACATCCAGCTTTTGGAATCCATGCCTCCTGAAGGAGCAGAGGCCAAATACACTGGCCTTCAGGCCACACAGTAAAGGCCATGTATTTATTCATGTATTCCCTGCAGAAAAGAGCTACAGCAGTTGATGAGTTTGTGGTTTGAGATAGCTTGCCAGTTTATTTTAATAGATCACAAAATTGAGAATATGCCCAAACACACATTTCGCAAACATTTTCATACGAATAGTTTGAGCACGCTTCAAAGCAAGTGCTATTTAGACAAAGGGAGCGAGTCCACAAGTCTCTGGGGGCTTGCTGTTTGTCTCCACAGACTCCAGACTACAGAGCATTTGTTTATGCTGGGCAGAGCTCCAGCCTGAAGAGGTATTTGTTTCTGATCGAGCCCTGACTGTGTAGGGCCTTGAAAAAAGCACAGTGAGTTGCTTTCCCTGCACCAAACACAATCCAATGTCTGTGGAAGCACAGAAGGCAAATGGAGGCACAAGAAAGGCAGAGCACAGAAGGTAGGAGTGACATCTCCTCAACCACCTTCACTCCTTTGTTTGAGCTGCTGGAGTTGCACAACCACAAAGATGGACAGTGCTACTGGCCTTCAGTCCCTGCCAGTCCTGACCAACAAGAGATCCCACGTAATAGGAGTGAACTAGTCCACCCCAGGACTACCAACAACAGAAGACTTTTCTGTGAGTTTTCAGTCCAGCTATGAGAAAGGAACAGATTGCTTTTGGCAGGTGTCAATTCCTGCCAAGAGCTGGAATTTGAGGCTCATTTGTGGGAAGAAACAGCCTGCATAACTACTTGTGGGCATTTACTCCAAAGACTGCCTCCAACTTCATTTTTAGAAGTGGTTTAAGTTGGACCACAAAGACAATCTTTGGGTAGAATAGAAGTCCACGTGAGGTTGACATATGAAATAGTTTAACTTCAAGTTCACTCCCCAGCTTGTTTTGCAAACAAGTCTTTAACTACTCAGGCTCCTGAACAACCTAAGCAGTTTAATTTGTGTTCAAGCTCTATTTTTCACAGAAGAATCAATGGAAAGCCTCAGAGAGCCAATGCTGACCAAAAAAACCCAATCCCCCATAAAAAGAAAATACATCTCTTACACCATGGGTTTTCTTCTTTTGAGTGGGAATTTCCACCCAATCTTCCACATCCATTTTTCTCAGTCTCTGAGAAAAGCAAGCACATGAGGTGATCACTTTACACTCCTCAGTGATTTCCTGTCTATCCAGCATAAATTACTAATGTTTATCTGAAAAGCCTAGAAGCTCCAAACACCTAAACTTTCAAATGCTACAATAAATAAAAATGGTCCAGAGACAGCAGCTATTCACGTTGTGAAAACAGAACTTCATCCAGGTGCTCCATTTCTAGTGCAATGAGAAAGTCACTTTAGAACTTGGTGAGTGTGTGAAGGTAGGGGGAATAGCAGCTAATAGTAATCCTAAACATACCTCTTTGGAGGTCTGGATGATGGTCACAAGCTTCCGAAGTTCCATATACTCAGAAAACAGACTTCTACAGGTCATTTCATAATGGCTGGTAGCCTCAGAAGGTCTGGACAAGTGCTCCTCACAGGCCTGAAAGATGTGCNGGTTTAAAATTTTTTGTTCTCTCACTGCATCTGCACTGCCTCTTTATATCTTTTTTCTATTGCAGATACAGAGGAACAAAGAGAGATGATGTTCAATCTTTTATGTACAATAATGGAAGTAGCTGTATAATTTGTATATCTTGTTTTCCATAAGGTGTGCTTTAAAACAAGAAACTGAAAGGAAAGGCCTCCAGTTCAGAGCACATGGAGTCACTTGCCCTGTTCTTTTTCCCTGTCCTGATCAGACAGAGGAATGGGAAGTTTCTCATACCTTTAAATTATGGCTGAGAGAAAAATATCTGTTTGAGTTGAGACATTCAAATTCCAGCCTTTGCAGAAGCCAAATACCATGGAAAGGGATTTTTTTTCAATATCCATAATGTTCTAGGTATTGAATTTGGACACTGTGTACAGAAGGACCTTGTAGACACAGCTGTGGGAGAGCCATACTCTGTCTTCCTCCTTAATTCTTTTCCATGGGCACTTACAAGCATCTTAAATGGTTTTGCCTTTTCCCTCGGATGGGCAAGCCAATGCTTCCCCTCTATCCTCCAGCAGCCCACCCAGCTTTTTCCCAGAAATGGTCTTGCCTCTTGGTCAAAAGAGCCATCAACTCCTCTAAAGCTGCTCTATTTACTAAGGGGGAAGAAGGAAACCTTGATAACATCCTGCAGGGTGACTGGTGGTTTTGTTGCCTCATCATCCAGTTTCAACATGAGGCACAGCAGTTTCTCCAAAGGATCACTCAGCTCTCGCTCCACTTGGCTGTCGAGTCCCCAGTCCAGGGCTTCATAGATCACCACTCCCAAGCACTCCAGCAGCTGCAGACAGAGACCAAGGAAGCAATGCAGCACAAAGCCTTGTGGAGAACATCACAGCTCTTACTTTCCAGCCATGTGTGTGCCCTCATCTGCTCCTGAGGACTGAGCACATCTCTCAGGATGACAAATGCCCACATTTAATCTGGTTTAAAGTTTTTAAATGGCCTTAACTGGCACTCCTAAGATACCTGTTATTAAGACAGTAAGACTGTGGCCTGTGCCACAGTAGACAGCATCTGTGCACATTGTTTCCCAGTCCCATTGTCTTACTTGAGCTCAGTCCAAGCATTTTGTTTCCTGTTCCAGGGGAGTCACTCTCACAGGGAACAGCAAATTGAAGCACCTTGATAGTTTCCCAAGACATCTGCATCTCCTGAGCAGGTCTTCTCCTGCAACAGGATTGTATCTGCACACACAGTGAAGGCAAAGACACAGGCTTACCTTGTCCTCTGACTGCTGACTGCTGCCAGCATCTGAAAGGGAAAAGTGAGGGTCAGGGGAGAAAGACAGCTGTATAGGCAATGATAAACAGCTTTTAGAACCCTTTTTAAGAGAAGGGAACAGGAAGCATTGTTTTTAATAATGTAACCAACTCCTCTGACTGAAGTCAGTCCCACCTGGGGAAAGTAGGCCTGTATTTGGGGAGTCCTAGAAAACAACACAGGCGACTCATACTATTGTGAGCATTAGCCCAAAGTAACAGCTGCTGCATTTTGTTGTTTGCTAATTGATCTGCAACCTCCAGGGGAGGCACAGGCTCTTCATCTTTATTCTTTACTACCCACTCTAGTCCCTGAAGAGTTTGCCTAGCACTGACCTCTGCTGCAGCCCAACAAAATACAGAGTTATTACCACTTGCTGGCTACACAGTGACCAAAAAAAAAAAAAAAGGAAAGTACCAGTCATAAATCTGCTGTGAGAGTTACCATAACAAAGGAATCATACACTGGAAGACGAACAGAGCAGTACATATAACAAAGCCTCAGACTATTTATTTCAAATAACATAAGTGGTAGAAGGCTTTCATCACAGCTATACCCTAGTACCAAATGACTCAATGGAGCACTACCAGAGAAATTAGTAGGTCATGCACCTATATTATTACTTATCTACAGTCCTCTGAAATTACATATAGGCACGAGAATGGTATCATGACAACATACACAGAAAAGAGAGGAGAAAAAAGAAAAAAAAACAACACCAAAGGAAAAGATTTTTTTTCCTAATTTGTCCTCACATTTCAGCCTGTTATGGGAACAACCCTTGGCATCCTATGCTCTTACCAGACTTGTGGTAGACCTTGAAGGAAGCAGTACCATCAGCATGGATGAAAATGCTCCCAGAACCTTTTATAAACACAGAATGGCGTGGTGGGCAGAGCCCCTGGGCCAGCTGCTCTATTTTTCTGCAACACTGAAAGCAGATAGCCCAGGCTTGCTCCTCACTTATAGGATGTTCAAAACACCTCAGAAGGTCAGCTAGAGAAACCTTTGTGATCCTCTGCTCACACCCTAGAGGCTCCATTTTTCCTTTCACCTCTAACCTCCACTCTTAGCCTAGGGAGCATAAAACTCCATTTTCCAGGCTAGGTAAGTGCTCACAGCAGGTTTTTATCAGTTCTACCTCTCGATTTGCTCTTATCTCTCTTCCCTACAGGTGCAACCATTAACGCCAATTTTTGCTCTTTTTAAAGGGACATGACTTTATCTGTATTTGTACGAGATTTCTTAAAAGAATAGAGGAAGTGTAAAACAGAATAGAATCGAGAGAAGGTAAGAGTGTACAAAAATTGTGCTCGATTTACCTCCTTTGTTTCTAACAAATACATTAATTGCACCAACATCTGCAAGTAGGAAGAGCACATTGAACTTCAGGCAGGGAGGGCAAGAAGCAAGGAAAGGCAAGGAAATGTCTTGTACTTGAGGGAGGAGAACTCAGAACATCACAAAAACCATTTTGATAGCAAACTATTCCAACAACACTAATAAATTACAGCAATCAACTCCATGGGGCACCTGCAGTGGCTCCTTGCCATAGGAAATTCCAACAGCAGGGGCTGTGAGCGTGGAGGGATCCGGATGGCCGGGCGGGTACCTGGGGCGTGGGCAGCGAGGCCCTTCCTTGCTCAGAAGGCCGATATCCCAGAATCACAGGATCAGCTGGGTGGGAAAAACTCCGAGATCATTGAGTCCAACCTGTGTGCGAACATCAGTGTCAGCTATCCCCTGGCACTGAGTGCCACGTCCGCCCTTTCCTTAAACACCCCCAAGGACGATGACTCCATCACCTCCCTGGACAGTGCATTGCTATGTCTGAGCACCCTTTCTTTGAAGAAATTCTTCATAATGTCCAACCTGAACCTTCCCTTGTGCATATTAAGACTATATCCTCTAGTCCGGATATGAATTGCTCCTGGTGTGAAGCCAATCTCGCAGCTTTTTGAGCACTTTGAGGGTTGTGTGTGACACGCGAAGGCACCGCTCCAGGGCTGGGGCCTGCGGTCACCCACAGGAACAGCCCGGCATCACCTCACGGAGCAGCTCAGCTGCTGCTGCTGCGCTGGCTCCCAACGGCCACACCATGGAGAATCGCGAGGTTTAGAAAGTGTGAATAACACTCATAATTTATAGTTATTTCCCTTCTCGCTTACGGCATTTGGGACCATAACGCACCCCCGCGGGGTGACTTGGTCCGTCCCGCGACTCTCCCCGCCGGCGCGCACGGATGGTGCCGCCCGCGCTGGGGCTCGCCGCGCGCAGCAGGAAGATGGCGGCGCCCAGGGCGGCGNGTGCTGCGGCGGGGCTGCCACATCGCCGGGAAGCGGCTGTCGGCTCCGGGCCTGGCCGCCGAGGGATGCGTCCTGCGCTCCGTGCTGTACGTGTACCACAGCAGGCTGCTCCGGCACCGGCCCTACCTGGCCCTGCAGCAGGTGAGCACCAACCCCGCCTGCGCGGCAGGGACCCGGCAGCTGGGTACTCCCGGCCCCCAGTCACCGCTCCCCGAAAAGCCTTTGCAGTAGCACTTGCCGCCCGGAGCATCGTGGAAAAAAAAAAAAAAAAAAAAAAGGACTTGAAAAATCATCNAAAAAAAAAAAGGAGCAGCTACATTATTTTGTTTTTTCACGGCTGAGCCCAGTGGGTTTCTTGGCCCTGTACAGCAAGTGCAGTTTCCATTTTCTAGCCCTTGTCTCCGATACTCACGCTGAGACCTAAAGAAGGTATAATTTGATGCCTTTTGAACACATGAATAATAGAGGGACATCATTCTCAACTTACGGTAATAATGGGAGGGAGGAATAATAATCTTGTTCTGCTTATGAGATACTTTCTGTTTTAAGATGAAAAGTGAACACCTTGGCAGTTTTCCACAAAAGGAGTTGTCAGCATCTTCAAATAACTCTTTTGAAGTGGAGCAGGAATGGTCCTTACCCTCTTGATTTGTTTCTGTGTTTTCCTTCTTGACATCCAGTATTAAAGGCCCTTGTATACAGCAGGGAAGTCATGCAGTACCAATTAAACATGGCCTACTCCAGTCCTTCACTTAATTTTATATTTACAGGAGAGTGATGAAGGGGTGTTTTTCATCATAGTGCAGATATAGAAATGTCACAGAACATCCCATCACACAAACCTGCAGTGTGGGCTGTTAAACTGATAAGGAGAAGGTGTCATTTGATATAGTGACAGTTCTTAGACCAAGGCACTCAGTCTCTCAAAATACAAGCCAAAGGAGTTTTCTTTTCTCCTAGGTGGAGCAATGTTTGAAGCGCCTGTGGAAAATGAATCTGGTGGGCTGCCTGGAAACTCTGGTAGAACTGATTCCCAAGTAAGTGTCATGATCCCATATCTTGCACTATCCATTACTTCAATCTGGAGAGCTAAAGGAAGAGGATGCTAGATCATAACCAACTCTTTATCTCTGTATCAACAGGCAAAATGCATCCAAAGCCCAGGCAGAGTGCTTGGTTCCCAGCCAGCCTATGCTGGAAACAGTGGCTTTGAAGGTATTGGGAGGCTGCAAGCTCATACTACGTCTACTGGATTGTTGCTGTAAAGCTTTTCTGTATCCTTTTTTAATCACAAAAACATTCCTAGAGTTCACTAGTAGCACCTCATGAGACCAAAACTAGGTGTTGCTGATGGATTCAACTGCAATTCATATGTGCAACTTGAAGTTTCTTTGATAGCCAAACACCTTCTTTTCAAGTTATTATGTAGGAACCTCAGGCTGTTTGGCTGGCAGCTGTTCTGGCCTTGAGCAATCCAAAGTTTGGATACTCATCTCCCAGATTATTGCCTTGTGAATTGCCTCTAGTTGGTGTGTTCAGCAAGTCTCATTATATGCTGTTTATTTTTTTAACCTTAACTGCTGTGATATTCAGCTTGTCTGTTAAACACCTCTGCTCGGAGGAATTCATACTCCTGAATACTGTGGCTTCGGGGCTCCTGAGCCGGCTCTGGTTTGTGTGTTCAAAGTCTGTCTTGTTGGTGTCTGTCTGTTTGATGTGCCTGTCAGGGAGAAGGGCTTGTAATTAGGCCTTGCTGCTAAGGGGGTTTTATTCAGTTGGGAATAGGAGAAGGGAGGGTCCCTCCTTGCCTTTGGACTTGATTCTAGCACTTGCAGAGTCGTACAAGTGGAAAGACTTCTCTTGTGGAAGGCTTTGTTCTTGGATCGTAGCAAACTGTATGTAGCTCTAATGAAATCCCAGTGTTAGTGCCAGCCTGCCACAAACACCTGGTACTCTGTGCAGCAAGGAGTAAGTCCTGCTTCATGCTAAAATTGAATGGTTGGGATGAACATGTTCTATTATACTGCTGAGTTTTCCAGGAAAATTAGTGTTCTGGTCTCTCTCAGTCTAGGAGAATAACTGCTGTCTGCAGCTGAAGGAGTAACAACATTGTTAGAACAACTTTCTTTGGCACAAGAAATCTTGTAACTCCAGAAAACACAGAGCAGGCAATTGTATGGCATCAGGCCTGAGTTGGGGCAGGGTGCTTTTGTGGGAAGACCTCATGGCACCCTGGACATGACTCAAGAACCTGATGGGTCCCAAGTGTGGCACTCAGCAAAACTCTGCAGAAGCAGAGGGGCTCCTGATCAGGAATTTACCAGTTAAGTCATTCCTGCATTCTGATCTGGAAGAGTTCCTTAAAGCTCACACTTAAGGAAAGCAGGGTGATGGAGTGTAAAACTGAGGGGAAACAGGGAAAGGGCAGCTGAGCTGAAGGTAGTTGTTCAGTGAGCATCATGTCTTGCTAGAGGAGATTCCATTCCTTTTTGTCTTCTGTCTTCAGGATTCAGTACAGGTGTGTATTGCAGACCCTCACATCCTTGTACGGTGCCTTGTCGACAATGCTTCATCTGGTATCTGAGACCCAACAGACCCCTTATATCAAGGGGTTTACCTTCCCTTCTGATATCAGTGACTTCCTTGGAGTTAACGTATCTTCTGAGGTGAAGAAGCAAAAGGCTCAAATGCTTACAACAAAAAAATCTACCAGCTGGATGAAGAAGCTCTTCCCACCAATGCCAGAGGCAGTATCAAAGGTTGGGAAAAAGAGAAAATCTGAGACCTGTACAAGTGCCATGAAAAACTGTAGCATCCCATGCGCCATGGACATTGGAGAGACAGTTGTGGTGCCCACAGCCAGGAGAGGTAAAGCCTTGTGCCAGTGTAGTGGTTTCTGACATCTCAGAGACTGACTGCGACTTCTGTCCAACAGCACCAGGCACTGCTACTACCCACAGTGTGGTTCTAGTACAAACTCCCTGTCCTTGGAAGAAGAGAATGCTGCATGTGCCCTTGCCTTTATAAAGCTGTGGATAATGTCGGTGTCATGATTTTTGAGGGGGTAGTTCTTTTAAACAGATACAGCCTGGAGAGAAGCAAGTAATGAGTGCAGTATACAGGTTCTGAAAATAGTTATTTGTACTTTCCTGCTTTTGTATAGCTAAGAAGTTATGGGCACTGTCTGCAGTCCATACTAGAGTAGGTAAGGCTGTAGGTACAGGATACAAGTATCCTGTGCTTGCTGATTCTGAACTGTGCCCAAATCTTCCTCTGCAGTCAGGGCTGTGGCTGCAGCTATCCATCCACGTGTTGTGTGAAGCTTTTACCCATTAAGTTCTCCTTTGGAGCCATCTGTAAACCTCTGCATGCTCATCATTCCTTGCCAGCTGCAATGCATGAGTGTAGTCCTCTTGAGTTTGCCTGGAAATGTTGAGTACAGGTGTGAGCCTGCAGAGTGGCACATCTGTGCAAAGACATAAAACTGTCTCAGTGTTGTAATGGGAACTCTCCTCTCTCTCTGTAGGGAAGCACCCAGGGTTTGATGTGAAGAGCTTGCTAAGGCCAGCCAGACATCCAACACAGGAGGTTTGTATGGTATTATTCTACATGTTAGGTTGGTGGTTTGGAGGTTTTTGACACAATAGTTGAGGGGGTTTTTTTATTTTAAATATTCTAACACTTGAAACACAACGTCTGTGATTGAAAACGTCCCCTCTCCCTGCCTTATTTTTACTTGTCTAACAGCTCAGGTTAGTGTGGAAGCTTTGCACACAAAATCAGTCACTACTTACTTCTGCTTAGGAATTTGGACATTTGTTGGTTTGTCAAGTGAAATGACCAGAGAGCAAGTCAGTAGTAGACAGGAATACAAATTCTAAATATCTACCTCCTTTTTTTTTTTTTTCTTTGTATTCCACAAGACAAGACTACTCTTCCCTTTTCTCATTAGGAAATAAGGAATGTTCTCAAAAAAACCCCTGTGTTCTGCTGCCTTCCAGCAGAAAGGATCTGACACATCATCTTTTTAAAACACTATTTCTGTTACTGTTTCAGGGTCTAAGCTTTGCATCAACACCTTTTAAAGCAAACTCATCATCACTTCCATCTCGGATAGCAAAATCACAGCACACTGGCTCTCTTGTACAGATGGTCCAAACAGCTGCATCCTTTGGGGAGCTGTCAGAGGCACTCAGAAAAGCTATTCTGTGGTGCAAAACCAACAAATTCAAATTAGAAGCTTATTTTCTGCGTAACAAGTTGTTGAAAAGCAACCGCCTACACCATGTGGAGGCTCAAGGATGCAGGTAGTTTTGCATGGGATTTCGTGGGATTTCTGAGTCTAATGCTGTATTTTAATATTATGTATTTTGCTGTAGTATAGTGAAACACAGTGGTCTAACCCATTCTTTTAAAACTCAGAATCACTAGTTCAGGTTACTGGGTGCTCTGACCATGGGCATTTTGTTTAGCTTCAGTCACTTGTGATTCAAAAATGATTTAAAAGGCTAAAAATGCACAATACTTAGGAGAGAGGATGAAAATGCAACTTAAATCATCTGCATGTTTTATGATAATAACTGCATGAGGCAAGGGTTGTCTTTATTCAGACTGCCTTGGCTACTATTGTACAAGGTGCTGTTCTGTTTCCTTGGTATGATAAGGAAAATTAGATAGAGATGGGTAATAACGAAATCTCTCCAAATTCCAAATGAAGTAACACTTCAGTAGCTGATAAGGGTCTGTTTTGTGCACTTTGCTCCCCTTAAGCTTGAAGAAGAAGCTGCGCTGTGTCAAAACATCTGTCTGTAAATACCTCCTGTACGGGTCACAACTCACACGCTGGCCGAGGCAGCACCTCAGGGCACGGATCTGCCGAAGGAGGATCAGAGCATCTGCACTCCTGAAAACAGCTCTAAAGACTGGTGGGAAAAAGCCTCCTGAGCCTTTTGGGGTCTGTGAGAACAGTTCTTCACTCATCCTCCCAGCTTACCAGGATGGGTCTCTGAGTCAGGCAGAACATGCCAGCATTGATACAGGACGTGTCAGACTAAGCACAACAGGGACCCCTAAGCGGCTGCTGCTGGAAGGAAGCCCTGGCCCTGTGAGGGAAGAAATTGCTGAGAATACAGATATTGATTCTATTTTTGCAACAATAGGTGTCTGACCCTGGACTTGAAGGAGGAAAGTCATTCTAGTTTATTGAGGTTTTTTTAAGTAATCCCCTCTGAACCCTAAGGGTGTCTCAGTAACTCACATCCTGAATTCTGTTAAAAGAGTAAAAACCATTTTATTATGTTTTTCTAAAACAGCTTTTTTTTTTAATGGCTGATTTTTATATTTTTAAGGGTGTTCTAAATAGTCTCCATTCTTCTACCTACCCTTGTCCAGGAACAGTAACTTTGTTACCCTTAGTCAGTGTCCCCTCTCTATTGATTGCCCAACCACATGTTAAATGCTGCTGTTAAAAATCCACAATGCAACAGTTCCCATCCATGGCAGGCAAGCTGCAGCTGATCACCCACTACTGCTTTGGACTTACCAACACCATTCCAAGTCTTACATCCTTCCTTCTATGCTGCTTGTCCAGGGGACAGCCTTGATGTACAGTATTACTGCTGTTTCAGTATTTGTTATGCTTGTCCTGAAATGACGTGTTAACTGAATCTACCTCCCCTGAGTTGTTTCAGAAGTAGGGAAAAGGAAAGCTGTGGCCTGCAACAGTAACCCTGTATTACCCACCCTGTATGAACTGATCAATGTACATTCAGTTACAGAATGTGGGCACAAACTTAGGTTTTATTCAGAAAGCATATACAGAGCAAAAACCACAACTCTGAGAGTAGTCTGGGCTTAAGGTCTTTATACAGATAACCAAGATCCATTTTCAAGGTTTCCTGTCAAAAGAATACCCAGTGACAACTGAAACAATTTTAGAGTATCATGAATTGTCAGCCCTTGAGCCATCAGATTCAACACAGGCCTACTTCAAAGAGACTCTTGAAATTGCAGGAATTTTTTGAGCTCTTTTTGATTTCATCAAATGGTATAAAAATACCTAAGTATACCACAATCAGGTAATGTTTGAATATTTCTGCTTGAATATTTCTCAGCAAAGGCTGGGAGTGAGGGCAGATATCCCAGCAGTGATCTCCATCCTGAAAAACCCTTTCAAACAACACGCACAACCTTCCTTCTTACTGGGCAGCAGGTTCCCAAATAATGCCCCAGTGCAGCTAGTGTACAGAATCAAGACCCGTAGTTTGCTTCATCAAAAGCCTTTCTGGCTCGTTTCAGTTCTTCATTCATAGTTAGGAGGTCTTTAACTCTGGCAAACTTCCGGGGGTCCTTGCGTATTAAAAAGACGATGTCCTCAACCTGTACCCGACCCTGCCGCCCGATGGACATGGCCTTGTGTGTCTGTTAGAGAGGAAAAAAGAGTCAGCAGCATTCCTTTGCCATGATGTTCTTATAAGCTCTCAATTCCACTTTATTTCCTGTCCTTTTATAATAAAAAAGCAAGCAATTGCAGGTTCTGGGCACCATCATCCCAGTCACAAAGAACTTCCCAGTAAACCATGGACTTTGCTGTCCCCAGCTGCCTGTCACTCCCTGAACACAACCACTATATATACATCACATAATGGTATCAAATCTAAAGCCAGATTACACACAAGATATCCAGCCTGCAGAATGGCTGAAGATTAGGCACAGCTTTGAACCAATGTGAGGTAACCATATCAGAAGACAGTGTAGGGCATTTTGATAAGGATAGGAAAGACCAACCTTTCAAAACAAAGGGAAATATTTGGGTACTTAGAAATGGTATCTAGGTCTGGAAAAGAAATGGCTTCAGGCCCAAGAATGCATTTCTTTTGTAGGACAGAGCTAAGTTCCCATCCATGTACAGACACTGGGCAAACAGAAAAAGTTGACACTTTCTAATCTGAGCCTTATTTTCTGTCAGCTGCACATACAGTGATGCTGCAGTGAACCCCAAAGTCAGGTGGGTATTTCCCCTCCTACAATACTGATGTCACTGCTACTTAAAGACTAAATCCACATGGAGCAAGATGCATGGTTTTTGCTTTAATCTTGAAAAAAACCACCAAGTTTGTTTCCTACTAATGCCATGAGTTTGGGGCCTAGGATAATGCAGTATTTGAGTCAGAGGTATTAACCTTCAGAAAGCTAAAGTTCTGGTGAGGATGTTTTGACCATGCCGTGTAGAGCTGACTTACCATTTCAGTGATAAACTCTATTACCAGGTCCTCAAGAATGTCCACTGATTCTGTGTAAGGGTTCTGGTCGTCCCCGAATCCATACATCATGCACCTTACTGCCCAAAGAAACACTCAGCGTGAGGCTTCTTCCATCCATTCAGTGCTGCACACATCTAGTTAGAGCTCACCAGCCTAAACATTCCTGCACCAGGACCATACTCTTGTCGGTCAGGCAGGACAATTTTCGAGGAAACGTACAGGAAATAAACAGAAGCCAACAAAAGCCCTGTATGGAAAGGAGCTGTACATGCAGAAAAGCATGTCTGAGGACAAGCTCTCTGAATATTCATTTAGGCTGCGAAGCACTGCACAGAGACAGCGCAGCTGACTTCGGGCACGGCTAGGCTCAGAGGATGCACTAGCAGTATTTTTGAGGGGGATGTACATGGCAGATTTCTGCAGTTGCAGCCAAGGCACTTTTGCTACGGAGAAATGAGTTTTGGGACTCCCTAGCTGTCAGCTCGGGGTTTCAGCTGAGTGACCCGGCCCGACTTACGTTCTTTGGAGAACAGCCTCTTCCTCCTGCCCTGCCCGCCGTCCAGGCCCCCGCCGGCGTCCTCCGCGTCCTCTTCGAACTACACGGGCACAGCAGAGGGGAGGCCGCGGTCAGCGCCCGTCTGGCCCCGGCGCCTTCCCGCCGCCCCCCGCCCGCAGCGGGGCTGTNGCAGGGTGGGCGGTGCTGCCGGGCCTGCCTGGGCGGAGCGCACCCCGGTGTTACCGTGGCGTGGGGCTGGTGACGCTCCCCAAACCTGGGTATGGCACTCATTGCTGGATTGCCAGGTGGGGACAGCGTGGTTTGAAGGTGAGCTCGGGAGGTGTCTGTTAACCCCCCTGCTCCAGCGAGGGTCAGCCACGAGGTCAGAAGGGTGTCTTTGCACAGTCGGTTTGTTCGGTTGGCAGGGGCTTTTCCTTCCCTTCAGCACGGCACACTTGCCCATGTCCACAGAATCACAGAATATAAAGGAGTTGGAATAATGGCCATTAAAGATCATCTAACCCCAACCCCACCTGCCATGGACAAGGACACCTCCCAGTAGACCAGGCCCAGGTAAGTCCCCTTCAGTTTGTACCCATTCCCCCTTGTCCTATCACTACAGTTCCTGATGAGGCCCTCTCTGGCTTCTCTTTAGGCCCCCTTCCATAATGGAAGGTTGCTATGAAGTTTCTGCCTTCTGGACAGTCCCAGCTCTCTCAGCTCCTCTTTGTAGCATAGGTGCCCCAGTGCTGTTGTGTTTCACACAGTGCTGTCAGTCCCTTTCCTCCTGCCCTGCCCTTGAGCATGTCCACTGTTCTCCAGTTTAGTGCCCGAGGCACGTTTGATAACAAAGCACCTCCTCCAGATTACTCATAGAGATGTTAAACTGGACACATTCCAGAATGGATCCTTGCTGTGTTCCACTTGTACCTGCCATGCAACTGGAGTATGACCCACTGGCTTCTATGCTCTGAGCTCACTTATTCAACCAGTTTTTACTGATCTAGTGCACCTGTCCAGACTGCAATGTTCTAATTTTGGACACTGTTGCAAAAACACTGCCTTTGTAGTGTCAGGGTAATGGCGACAGACTAGACCAGACACAAGACAGAGTAGAGGAAGAAAATGGAAAAGTACTGCTGAAAGACCAGGGAAGATGCACAAGGTGAAATCCTTTTCCATGGAAGCTAATACTCAACATCATTTCTGTAAATAACAGCTGTAGAAGAGGCAAAGCCTTACCAGGTAATGACAGGAGCATTAAGTGAAGCTTATGCACTGCAAATACCTAAAGACATTTGAATTTAAAACGGAATTTAAACTGAAATGAGCTCTACTGTATCAGTATGCTGCCAGGCCCACCCACCACTCATCAATGAGGGGGAAAGAAAGGGAGATCTTTTGTGTCCCTGGTAAAGTGCAGCTCCTCATTCTGCAACTCAGCCAGTTCCTTAAGAAGCTGGCAAAAAAAAAGTCCAGTAGTGTGTCAAGACACCTGCTTACCCGAAACCTGTTCCCAGGAAGGCACTTAAATATAAATTTTACTGTTTAGGGAGAGTACTTGATTTACTGTTTTGTCACAGGGGCACTGTCACAATCAAGAATCAAACTAGTGTTCTCTCCTGCAAATGGCCGAGCAAAGTGCAGGAGTTATTCCAGTATTTGAAGCACTTCTGAATAAAACCAAGATGTGTCCAGAGGTAAAGCTGGTTCTTCTGGAGAAGATGGTACCAAGGTTCCATGCACACACATCCAGTTTGTTTATACAAATGGATTAACCGGATATATTTCATGTATTTAAGTGGTTAGTGAAAGACTTCCTAGCACTCTAAGGGGTTGTAATGTAATGTAAGGGGTTTTGTTCTGAAAAGGGACTAAAACCAGAACTGCACTTTTTTACATATTCAGGGTTATTTTCAGAGGCTCTTCAGTCAAGGCTGAGGCCATGAAAATTACAGCCTTGATGAGACTGATGTTTTTGGAAGATCCTGGGTTTAAGATACTACAAAAAGACTCTTCCTAAAGCGTTTACTTTCACTTGTTCCATCTGTATAGCTACTACTGCATTTCTAGGATCGTGCATGCCTTGGGCAGGTTTACCTTGCAGCATTCTGGGATTAGAGATAAAATATTAACAGAATTACAGGTTTGATCACTAAGATGCAGAAGCTAGAGAGCCACATTTACTGCATTCCTCACATTCTCCTCTTCTTACATTTATGTCTAAAACAGATCTTGTCTCATGACTAGTCTTACAAGAAATTGCATAGTGAAACAAAGTGATATTTCTAGTCCTTTTGCACTGTCTGAGTGGTTTAGAAAAGAACTTTCCTTTCCTGAGGTTTAAACACTTAATGCAAGTGACTTTGACAACTGCATAACCACATTGGGCCATGTTTAGACGTGACAAAGATTGAGTGCCAGGATTTGACACAGGCACTTCATAGCTTCAGACTAAGTTCTCCTGTGTGAGTGCTGCTATTGATGGCTGTCCTTTTGTCCAGCTCTGCCTTGGAACTGGACAGTTTCAGGTGCTCTTAGACAGCCACAGCTGCTGTGGGATGCAGTTCCCCTAAAGAGTACAGGACACATCAGTGTTGTGCTTCAGCTGCCAGGGTAGAGCCGATACATATCGTGGATGGTGTGCCTCAGATCTGGCAATTCATCCAAGTGCAGCTGCAGAAATTCATGCTGGATCTCAGAACAGAAGGTAGATGCAGCACTGACGCATGACAGTGTGCAGGACAGGGCCCCTCTAGACATCAGTCTTCTAATCCACTCTGTTTCAAGCCAACGCTCACGGAAAAGCAGATCCCATTAAAGATGTGTTCTTTCCTTCACCCTTGTGGAACAGGGACAGCTCCATGTCTGCCAGCAAGGCATGCTATCCTGCTGCACCTACTGAACACAGGACACAAAAGAGTTACAAAAGTAAAACATATAATATGTCAAACACACCAAATATGTCAAGACAACAGGTTGGCTATTTCCACTCCACATGGCCTTAGAGCAGGTAGGTTGCACAGGAGGTAGTTTTTGGCCCCTGCTATCCTAATCCTAACCCCTGCTGAGAGAAGTAAACCTCTCTGTATCATTCAGTTCAACTGGGCAATACAGTCTGCTTAATGTTAGGGCTGTAGTTTTTCTTTCCTGGATTTAATGCCTCTTTATTAATGATATTACTGGACTGTCTCTAGTATCCTAAATATAGCAGAGATTAGGCATGGAGTAGTAGATTTTTGAACTTTTCAGTGTAGAGAGAGGCAATGCTGTATTAAAACTTCCCTTCTCCCTTCACAATCATATGGGTTTTATGAAACAGTTTTATATAATAACCTGGATTAATTCATGCTGCAAACTTCCTGAACTGATGAACTTAATAAAGAAAAAATTTAGCTTTATAAATACTAATTTATTAAAAAATATCATATAGTCACTTCGGTTATTTACAACAAAAACCCCAGAGCTCTGGTTTTGTTACCTTTTGTTCCTGATGAGCCAAGCAGATCAGCAGGTGTTTTCAGCGGGCCTCTACAGTGGGCAGGTTTCCAGTAACATGGGCTACAAAACACCTGAGCAAGTGAACCCCCGAGAACTCCACAGAGCTGTGGAAACAGAGGCAGAGATGTTCAGTGCCAGAAATTGCTGCATCTTGGAGTAATAAAGGCAAACAGCTACTGGCTGTGTTCAATTACATGTCCCACAGTACACCTTGGGAAGAGCCTGCACTTCGGCTATGCAATCCAACAATTACAGCTCTCACTCTTAGCAGAACTCCAAATAAAATGGCAAAGCCTGCTACCATGCAGCACAGGCATTGCTGCCTCACTTTAAGAAAGGCCAAAGGAAGAAGCACCCTTGGAAACAAACTTCACTGACTTGCAGAGAAGGGGAAAGAAGGAAAGGGACACTTCCCCATCAGCAGCCCACCCTCTATCCTTGGGGCACAGAGAGATGCTGCCTCTAGAGCAGACAGATATGTTTTAGGTATCTTGCCCTACTGAACTCACCACCAGAAAGGAAATCGCAGCAGTGGAGAGGAGCTTTACCTGACCAGGAACAGCTGAGGAAAGCATCCCTGAGTGTTCTCCTTCACAAACTCCTGAATTTCCAGTACGTTCTTCAACAACAATCCTCTGGAAGCTCGGTCAATTTTTGTTAACACCATCTACATGGATCCAGAAAGGGAGGATTAAAAGAAGAAAGTAAGCTTATTTTGCTGTTAACCTGGAACATCTGTAAGAGTCCTAGACCATCTTACAAAGCAGTCTGAAAGCTCTGGTCATATCTAGGGGGAAGAAGGGTCTAACATAGTTCACCAAAACACTTCTATGGCCTGCCTAAGGAGTGGGCCTTTTCAAGCTGAGCACTGAATAAAAAAAGTATCTATTTAATAAGCCACACAAAAAACTCTCTTAAATCCCACTTGTCTCTCTCAACACATTTTAAACCTGTTTTATTAACAATAAAGGATGTGGGGTTACTGCTTAGGTAGGTCAACTTGCATAACCTCAGGTGGAGGGTACACATCTTTGTAGATCACTTGTACCTTATAACCAACCCAGGGATCAAGCATTACTTACCACATAAGGAATCCCAAACTCTTCCAGCATCTCTACTGCAATGTGATCTGTTTTCTGGAGTCCAACTACACCATCAACTAATAGGAAGGTCCTCTTCAAGCTGCCAGAAATACAAGCAACAGTAATTGCCACCATTATTTCATGCCTGCTCTGCTACTTCCAAATTCATAAGCAAAACCAAGTAGCATGGGATCTGGGGATAGGAAGAGCCAGGAAGAGCCATGCCTGGAAACTGAGGGTCAGCATGGAGCAGCACCTCAATCTTTCCTGCTGTTTTGATCTGTCTGAGCATGAATGTCTGCAGCATTATAGACTGGGGACGGTGTGGCTGGACAGTGCCCAGGTAGAAAGGGACCTGGGGGTTCTGGTGACAGCAGCTGAACATGAGCCAGCAGTGTGCCCAGGCGGCCAAGAAGGCCAGTGGCATCCTGGTATCAGGAATGGTGTGTCCAGCAGGAGCAGGGAGGTCATTCTTCCCCTGTACTCGGCCCTGGTGAGGCCACACCTTGAGTGCTGTGTCCAGCTCTGGCCCCTCAGTTTAGGAAGGATGTTGAGATGCTTGAGCACATCCAGAGGAGGCAACAAGGCTGGTGAGGGGCTTGGAACACAAACCCTGTGAGGAACTACTGAGGGAGCTGGGGGTGTTCAGCCTGGAGAAAAGGAGACTCAGAGGTGACCTTATCACTCTCTACAACTTCCTGAAGGGTGGTTGCAGTCAGCTGGGGGTTGGTCTCTTTCTCCAGGCAACAACGGACAGAACAAGAGGACACAGTCTCAAACTGTGTCAAGGGAGATACAGGTTGGATATTAGGAAAAGGTTTTTCATGGATAGAGTGATAAAGTACTGGAATGGCCTGCCCGGGGAGGTGGTGGAGTCACCATCCCTGGATGTGTTTAAAAAAAGATTGGATGTGGCACTTGGTGCCATGGTGTAGTTGAGGTGTTAGAGCATGGGTTGGACTCGATGATCTTGAAGGTCTCTTCCAACCTAGAAATGCTTTGATTCTGTGAGTCTGTGAATGAGTGACGCTGCAGAAGCTTCCAGGGAAATGATGTGAGGACTAATGGATGGAAGGAGCTATACCTCTGTATTTTTCCCCCTCATTACATGACACTGTACAGGGGTCTCTGTCTGGCTTTTGCTGTGAAGTACAAGTAGGTCCCTTACTTGTGCCGTTCCTGCAGATAGGCCTCCACCATCTCAACAAAGTCCTGCGGGGCACGATAGCCATATCCTGGCATATCCACCAGTGTAAAGTACTTCCCTACTTTGAAAAAGTTCATCTTCTTGGTGTGGCCCTGAAGAGAGGATTTAGGCAAAATGAAGCACAGTGGTGGTTTTTAAAACAGCTGCTTTAAGCACTGTACTAGGAGATGCTCTGCAAAACATCTCTATACCAGACCCCTGCCCCCCAGAATCCTTTGAACTGCCCAGTCTCCTGCCTGTGTAGCAATCCTATGTGGCTCTATCCACAAAACAGACTAAAAACACCTTAATGGATCTCTGAGCTTGGTTCTTCTCAAAGGGCTTTACAGCACCCCTGCTCAGGTTGTGCAGTTCCTTCATCTGGCTGAAGAGCTAGGCTGGGCTCGAGCAAGGCCAGTGCCAGCCGTGAGGATGGCCACCAGAGCTGGCACTTCCTGTCATTTCAGGATACTCAAGAGCTTGCTTCCTCCCACCCTTCTCACTCCCATCTTCTGGACTAGTACCAGCTTATGACCCTGTCGTGGTTTAACAGACAGACCCAAAGGGAGGGAAGTTAAAAATGACACTCACCGGCGTTTTTGACACTCTAACTTCCACTTCTGGAGCCAGTGAAAACAAGGCCCGGATTAAAGATGATTTCCCCACATTGCTTCGGCCGATGAAGCACACCTGCAGGGGGAGGCAGAGAGGGCACATCTACACCTGCTCACCTCTCGCTGCAGCCAGTCCTGCTCATTTCCCAGCCCATGGTGCCAGCGGCCGGGGACAGCGGTGTCCTGTGCCACGGGCATGTCAGGCCGCAGAGTTGCACGCCGGGGAACAACAACAAATAAAGGATTTTTTAAAAAGCAGCAGTAAGTGCCCCACATATTGCGCAGCGCTCTGACAGAACTGCACAACCCCTTCACCACCCCTTCAGCCCCGCAGCTCAGCCCGGCCCGGGCGGGGGCAGCGCTGGCCTGACCTCGGGCAGGGCCGGCGGCGGGGCATGGTCCATGCGCACGGCGGAGCTCACGTAGTCGATGGGGTGCCCGCGGTCGGACCTGAAGAGCGCCTCTGCGCGCTGCAGGGCGGCCAGCCCGGGCTGGAAGAGGCGGAACCGCGCCGTGTCGGTGCCGGGCGCCAGGTACCGCTCCAGCTTCTGCAGCGGGAACACGATGGCGGTGCGGCGGCTCCGCTCCAGCCGCAGCACCTGGGACAGGGCGGCCAGCGGCGGCGAGGCCCGGCCCGCGGCACCGGCCCGGGGCAGCAACATCCCGGCCNACCATGTGCCTGAGAGCATTGTCCAAACACTTCCTGAACGCTGTCAGGCTTGGTGCTGTGACCACTTCTCTGGGGAGCCTGCTCCAGTGCCCAACCACCCTCTGGGGGAAGAACCTGTTCCTAATAGCCAGCCTAAACCTCCCCTGGCACAACTTCAGACCATTCCCTTTGGTCCTGTCACGGATCACCACAGTGAAGAAATCGGTGCCTGCCCCTCCTCTCACCCTCAGGAGGAGGTTCTAGACTGCAGTGAGGTCTGTCCTCAGTCTCCTCCAGGCTGAACAGACCAAGTGACCTCAGCCCCTCCTCATATGGCTTCCCCTCAAGGCCCTTCTCCATCCTCATTACCCTACTTCAGATGCTTTCTAATAGCTTTATATCCTTATGTTGTGACCAAAACTATACACAATGTTCAAGGTGAGGCCACCCCAGCTCAGGGCAGAGCAGGACAATCCCCTCCCCTGCCCGGCTGTGATGCTGTGCCTGATGCCCCCCAGGACAGAGTTGGCCCTCTTGGCTCCAGGGCACTGCTGGCTCAGGTGCAAGTTTCCGTTGACCAGGACCCCCAGGTCCCTTTCCATGGCGCTGCTTTCCAGCATCTCATTCCCCAGTCTGTCTGCACATTCTGGGTTGTCCCATCCAAGGTACAGAATGGTCACTTGCCCTTGTTGAATGTCATATTGGTTGGTTATTGCCCAGTCCTTTGATTTATTGAGGTCTCTCTGCAGGGCCTCTGCCTTTGAGCAAGTGAGTCAACAGCTGCTCCCAGTTTTGTATCATCTCTTCAGCTCAGTGTTTTCTGTGTGTTCTCAGGCCAAGCCCAGCCTGCTGTGGAGCTGCTGAGGGCACCACGTGCTGATGGCCAGGGAGTGGGGCAAAGCAGCCCTGTCCTATAGCACCATCCACCTCCCAGTTGCAGCCACCAGTTTTCCAAGCTCTTATCTGATAAGTAAAAAAGTTAATTTCAGGAAAAACTCCAAACATTTCTTCAAAGAGAACTAGGGGTCAGTTCTATTTTGAATAAAATTATCCCAAACCAACCACAAAACTGTTGGCACCTGTGTTCACATTATAGTAAGAAGACCCCTGAAGTTTTACTACTTAATTGATGTGTCAGAGTGCTGTTTTCCTATCAAAAAGTCACATAAAACTTTTTACCTTGTTCTCCTTCATGACTGCTGTTCATAGGGCTGTAAATCCACAGAAATAAATGTACATCCTTGAAACATTTCAGCTTCAAAGTACTGCAATTTTAACACCATCAAATGAAAGTAAACTTCATCAGTATCTTTATAAAAGTAATACATGAAAATATCCTGATGTTCAACCTTACACCCAGGCCAGCCTGGACATCCTCCGGAACACTGCCTTTCCTTTCAGACAAGGACCCCTTTTTCTTCTGTAGCCACAGCTCTCTGTTTAAAGCCCTGTAAGTCTGGATGGTTTAATTATTACAATGAATAGATTCGAGGCCAGCAAGGACCGTTAGAAGATAACAGAGGCTATACCCTACTTTCTCTGTATTGAGCTCAGTTACAAAGCTATAGGGAGAGGACTTTGATCCCTTAAGAAAACAGCAGCCAACAACATACATGCTTCTCAGAGATAGCTTTGAATATTTTGTAAAAAGACACACACTTCTACTGAAATCCATAAGCTGCTTCTCAAATTTATGATCAGTGGAAGTGGTTAACAGTGAGAGGTTAATGGTGTAAACCCAGGGAAAACCCCTGTATTCTACCTCAGTCTTGTAAATTAAGCCCTCTTAAAATCTGCTTTGTTTCACAGCAAGACAGAACTTGAATGTGCATAGCTCAGGACAGACCACGATCACTGCCTGCTACATGCATATGTAGAAGAGTGCTCGAAGATAAATCTACAGATAACTTTTATTTGGCTCCAAACCAGTTTGGAACCTACAGGGCAGACCTCTGTCCTGTCACTGCCTATGGCACAAATACTTATAAATGCAGACAAAAAAGGCAAAACCTTTCAAGAATTACTTCAGGAACACTGCTAATCTTTTTTTGAGGGGTACTAAAGCAGCAACCTAATTGAATTGAAATCTGTGGTGAATCTATTAACAGCAAAACCACACTGGCCGGAGTGAGACATGTTCATAACCACACTAGCAGGCAGATTTCCCCATTTCTATGGCACACTGTGACACAAGAAGCAGAACAAGTGCTTTTACCTATTTTTGCCTCAGAGTCCCACACAGCTCACAGCTGCAGGCAGCAGACTTGCCTGCTTCGAATTACCCTGCAATAGTTACCCTTGCCAGGCACATGTTCTGCAGCACATCACACCCAGAACAGCCGGCCAGACACAGGAGAGAAGGCAGAGAAACCGATCTGTCCATTTAACACCACATCTGCAGGTGTGCTGATGGGAACAGAGGTGCCCAGTTCACAGGTCAGCCACTAATTAAGTCTCTCTTTCTAATGTGACTACATCGGTAGCAGGAACAAATTAAGGTGGTATAGGACCTTTTAAATACTTCTAATTATAGCAGAGGGTGGGATAAGAAAGCATCCAGTAAAACCACATCTAAATACTACAAACTGGAACTGTACATTTCGGTAGAAGTTGTTTGTTTTTTTTTCTTGGACCAAACTGCAGTTTAGGTTCTCTGGGGCAGACTATACAGAAATGGAAAATGGCAGGATACTGTGGACAGAGCTGGTAAATTACCAACATTTGAGCCTGCTTTGTATCTCCCCTGAAAGACTCTGCTTTCTATTGTGCATGTTATTGCCAAACATCAGACATTCACACTGGCATTGCCTATGGCTCATGTCTGTGGCAGCAGATGTCTCTTTTCAGTTGCTGGTTATGTAGTTCAAATGTTAGGGAATTACTACAAAAGTAATTTAGTCCACATTAAAAACTCTGACAATCATTCCTCTGGAGTTTGAAAGAGGGATCTGTAACCATTGACACTGACCTAAATCCCAAACAATAGTCAAGAGCATGGAGCTGGAAAGAAGTGGCAACCCCATTTGTCTTGTCTGGTCTGATCTTGTCTATCCCAACATTGTGAGACAGGTCAAACCATCATTCCTTTCAGATATTTGTCGGAAAAGAGTATCTGTAAGACCAGCTGGAGATGGAGTTCTGAGAGAGCAGTGAGGTGCATTTGGAATGGTTGTTTTGGGTCCTGTGAACCAAAACCAGTTGAGGTCTTCAGTTTCATTTCCACCAAGAGAAACATGGACCAAATATTGTCACCAGGAGGCATGCTGGAAAGGACAGGGTGAACACACCAGCCTGCCTGCCTTCTTTTGTGTCATTACCAGCACTACTGACTGTGTCTGAATCTGTGCTTCCCCTTAAAGTACATCTTATCTTCTTCTCACTTGGAAGGTGGTTTAGGAACTAGAGTTACTAGGATACGGACTTTTAAAGGCTAAATTATTTGTATAAAATGCTAAAAAGCTCTGCATTTTCCTCTACGCAAACTACACAATTGGGGGCAGGAAGAAGCGTCTCTAGTCCCAAGAAGGAATTCAAGGCACAGATGTCTCAAGGGCTGGATATTCTGAGACATTAATATGTTTAAAAAATTAAAATACTCATTATACACATTAGTAGAAAAGGTTTTTTTAAAGGTTCTATAGTAAAGTAATGAAAGAGAGAGTCATTATTGTTCATATGGCAGCTAACACTGCTGGTCTGAGCTGACGAGTCATTTACATTGGTTTTACAGAACTGAAATTCTCTTTTCAATAACTGTTTTAAATTTGAATTTTCTCCTGGATCCAAACATCAATACTAGGAAAAAAATGAACATCTCTGAAAGTTAAATGTTTTGGGATTTTTGATTTTAAAAAGTAGGTTTTAAGTAAAAAGAAAAAGAACTTTTCAAGGTGAGTGCTATTGCTTGCTTTGAGCAGGAGATGGAGAAGAAAGTGCAGCTATAACATGGGTCCAGACAAAAACTCTCATAGCAACAGAAACATCAGCAGCAGCAGCAGCTTGAAGCCAATCTTTGCAAAACTCTGCTTTCTTGGGGGCTGAACCACTAGTGACCATTAGCAGCTTACTCTGAAATGCCCAGAAGGGCAGCTAGAACCAGAATTTGTTATGTCTGTTATGGGGGGTGCAGGGGGAGACTAAGTTACTCTGCTGGAGGTGTGATGTATATCCAGAGCCAGAAACAACATAAAGGAAACAGAATGTCATGCAGCAGTTTATGGTGATTGTGAGCTATGATTCAACTGAAACAGGGTCTCAGAACACAGAAGCCTTGTGAGCAAAGGACACTTGAAACCAGCTCCAGGGCTGTGCTGGAGGTGTTTGGAGAACAACCAGGTCCAGCAGCACAGGTGCTTGGATCTGCTGCCTGGGGCACAGCAGTGATCCTCTTGGCACAACACTGCCATGCTGTCTGGCTCCAGTTTTAGTGTCGGACTGAGAGTTTGGGCTTCCAAAACCAAAAACCTCCCACCAGTCCTCTCCCTGCCAAATCACCCATGAACAACCTTTCCACTATCCACAGTCATATGCACTAAGTTGCTGTTTTGTGGCCAGGAAGTAATCCAGAGACACAAATCCCAAAAGGTTAAATAAAGAAATACCAACATAGTTTTCCAGCCATCACTTTGAATATCAGAAATGAGGCAGAATCTTTAGCAAAAAGCCCCAGACCCAAAACCATTAGGCCTTTCCCCAAAGAAACTGGACTAGGTTGCATCCCGTACTGTAGGGAATTCTCTCTGTTTGCCAGTTGTTTTCCTGCCTTAGGTTCTAAAATGGCCATACATTTGGCTGGATCTGTTGCTCCTGATTAAGCCCTCAGTGATTAGAACCTTAAAATCTTCTGATTTTCATGACTTGGATCATTATTTCATCCTGCCTCTGCCATTTAGCCCTGAACTACTTTACCCACAGACTGCGTGGTTGAAACTTTGGTATGTCTCACATCACAGGGATCTAATGTGATCTTTGCATCTTGGACTTGCCTTGAAACGTAGGTGGTGGTTGTTGCACTTCACTGCTAAACCACACAGCGCTGAAGCAGAAGCTGGGTTGACCAAGATGCAGATTGCTATCTGAGATTAATTGACAGAGAGACTTTTTGGAAAGTATAACTGAAGCAACAAGATATCAAAGATTATGATTTCATGATAATGCTGCTGTTGTCTTTTATAAGAAGTGTAACAGAGGTTGCCTAACTTTCTCTTTGGATTCACCCAGTTTTTTCTTGGAGTCATTTATGGATGCTATGTCTCCTCTCATTTAAATAGAACCCAATATTTTGGTGAAGGATGGGGTGAAGGAAGTCATGGTTGTCTGCCTGCCAGTAATCCCTCCTGTCAAGGGTGTCTTGCATCTCTTTGACCACAAAATGGAAACCCTTGCAACCACATTTCACACAGTCACATAACTACATAAATCTGCTCTGACGGTAGTTGTAGGGGGAGAGTTCTGTTCTTAGAACAGTCAAATAATCATCAGCTCATTGCAGCTTGGTGGCTTCAGAGTGTGGAAACATGAATATTTTTCTGATAAAATTAAATTCATTGATTTCCAGGGAGGTTCATCTTACATCTAGGAAAGCTGTCTTTGCTGGTATAAGGCAGGAGTCTTAATCACATGGGAAGATGGACAGTAGTAGTTTAGTGAAAGGCCTTTAGGGATCTTGCATCAATTAAGGCCCTCTTCTGTCTCTACACAAAATCCCACAGCTCACTGCTCACTTATGTGAGTATGTGGGGGAATATAGGACCAGAATATAATGAGAAACAAAACAGTGATTAAAAAAAAAAAAAAAAAAAAAAAAAAAAAGCAGCCTTGGCCTAACTGTATGTATACTGTTGTCAGAGGAAAAGAGCTGTAATATAAAAGTACACCATATGTAGCTACCCTCCCTCTTTGTAGGGGAGAACTAATTTCCAGTGCCTTTTAGAGAAAATGTCCTTGTCTCTTACTTATGTGGGGAAGGACAGAGTGGGCAGAGCGAGGAAGTTTTTTCAAGAGATTTTGGTTTTAATATGTTGAGCATCCTTTAAGTGGTTAACTAAAAAATATCCTTCCACTAATTCCCAATGATAAAATTCTTACTGTCAGTGTTGAAAATTTTATGTTATTTGAAATAGGTGTTTGCTTGAAATAAACAGTTAGAGTTGTTAGCCTGCAAACTGAGCTTTAGCTGAACTATGCAAATATGTTCTGTAAATCAAAGATGGATTGTAGTGGAACTTAGAGATAATAATCTGAATATTCATTATAGTTACAACAGGTAAACCTAGAAGCTTAAATATTACTTTAATATTAATAGCAAGAGTAGCCAGCCCATAGATTGGGTGCTGGAGTGTGTCCAGAGCAGGGCAGTGAAGCTGGTGAAGGGTCTGGAGAGTAAGTCATGTGGGGAGTGGCTGAGGGAGCTGGGGTTGTTTTGCCTGGAGAAGAAAACAGCTTTCAGAGTGCCACTAAAACCACTATTCAGCCGAAGGAAAGAGCAACTCGTGTTCC
>VWYP01003018.1:9897-128323 GCA_013400435.1 Pycnonotus jocosus | reverse complement strand
AATTGTATAATTATAATTTATTAGCTATAAATATAGAAATCTCACATCAAATTCCGCCATATCCTACTTTAACCACATCAAATGTTCCTGTGAATTTTGGCAATGTGTTTTAAGCCAAAGACAGGCATTTTTCCAGCATCTGTCATTTATTTTCTTGTGGTGTTGAATTTATGATCATCAAAGTAAGCTGTGAGTACCTTTACCTTTAAGTCAGTGTAATGCAAATCAAGGTTGCTCACCTAGTTGAAACTGATGGTTTTAAGTGATATTAAAAATTCTATTTTGCTAATTTGAAGTTTATGTTTCTCCACACAAACTTTATAGAAAATATATGGTGCATGTCATCCCCTTCAAGCCCTTTGAAGGCCATAAGGATGCTTAAATCTTTGTAAAAGCACTATCAAAACTTATGTCACAATGGTATGAAGAAAACACAAAAAATTCAAGTCTAAGTGGTGCTACTATTTGGTTCCAGTTATAAGGTTCCAGTTCTATAAATCTTCATATGACATTGAAATCAAAGCTTTTTACTATGGTTACAAAATCTGTTAGACCAAGTTTGTCTGTAATCATTTATCTGTATACAAACTTGCTATCCGTATAATATTGCTGCTGACCACACAAACAGAGACATATTTTACTTGTTTTCAAATAAAACAAATATGAAATGTTTCTTTATTTGAAAAAAAAAAGTTTGTTTTTCCACAACCCAATTGATTTTGTATTTACTACTTGTAACAAGGTGGGGTTTTTTGTTTTGTCATCTCTGGGTATTGTATCAGTGGTGCATTTCCAAACGTGTAGTTGATGCCACTCTTCCATTAGGGTTATAGTTGATTATAAGAAACTTTGATGTTTCAGCATGTGGAAGTAAAGCCAGGGAATGCTAGCAGGAGTGAAGAATATGTTCAGAGGCTCTGTACTGCATAAGTTACCACAGCAAGGAGAGAATGGTAGATAACATCAGTGTGTTGCTGATGTTTGTATCATGAAGTTGAACATGGGTGGCAGATTGTTCAAAGGGGAAGTTACTATCATTCTGAAACATGCAGGCATCATGCACAGACTAAATAGTGTTCATGAAGATTCCCTGGTAATGGATGAGATCTTGCAGTGTTATGGAATAATATTTTTTCTGACTGTAATATTCCTACACTCTATCCACTGGACTACACTTTGATATGTGCATCAGAAGCACTGGAACATTTGGGCATGTCATTCTATCTGAAGATCACTGTGCTTTTCAAGTGTTGCAAGGGTGGCCAGCTCGTGGGAACCTGACTGGCTGGAAATTTGTACATAGTGCACTATGAAGGATTTGAGTGTGCTGAAACATGGCATAGTTGTGTTCAGTCTGAAGCAGCTAACCTTCATCGACTTCTGTACCCAGAAATGCTCAAAATGCCATCTCTTTGTGTTTCAAGAAAAATTTGCACTGAAACACGTGTGACCTGTTGTCTTTGACAGTCAGGATGGTTCCACCAGGAAGACCATAATGGGAGCACGAGAGAGCCTTGGTACAGTGATTCTAAGAGTGATTACAGACTATAGCATCTTTTGAGCTTTTTCCATGATGCAAACAGTGGCTACTGAGAAGGGGTCTCAGGCTAGTTACTGTGGCAACATTATCCACAGTATGTCCACTCACATTTTCATTCATTCATACTGGCAACAAAAGAGCAGGTGCATTTTTCACTGCAAGTTGTTTGTTCCCACCCTGTTCTTTTTCCATTTCCTGTGGAGAAGGCTAATTCCTCTTCTCATAGTTTAGATACTACTGCTGACATACAGTCTTCACCAGTGTTATTGCCAGAGTCAATGTAGAAAATGCACCTGTGTATTAGTAGAAATAACTTCCATTCTTTTGAAATTATAGGTCACATATACAGTGTACTTACACTGAATTTTTCTAGTGTATAAAGTTAGTCTACGAACCCTAAAGCTAAGCACTTTTTCCATACTTTTATTCTCTCAGAGAAGCAGTAGGACCCTGAGTTCAGGTGTGTTTTTAATAGAAGAACTTAATGAAAAAAATGTTTCCTAAGAGTATTAAAGTCATTTGTCTAAATGTCATAGATGTTCCACAGATTGTACAGTCAGCTTCTTCAGGGAGGAAAAAGAAGATTGCCTTTTCGGATTATCATTTTACCCTTTCTCTAAGATGCTCACATTAAGACAAATTAAATGATTGCCTAAGAAAGCCCTTTGAAGCTTGGTAGAAGCAAGCATCTTCAAAGCAATTCTGTAATTCACAGTCTCTCTCCTTCTATCCTGTAACTTTAGTTAGTCCTGTTACAATATTTAACAGTAATGGATTCAATTAGATAACTGGATGACCATGTCTTGTAAGTAATTATAAATGTTTTCAACTAAAACAACCAGTGTGCTGACTTTTTAAAAGTGAATTAAAAAGTGTCTAGTGGATTAATTCTTATTTATAAACTCTTGCTCTAAAATCTTCAATCTGCAACATTTATTTGCAATGTTCACACATTAAAAATTACCCCAACAGTTTCTCTATTACTTTTTAGATCATTTTCTTCCCATACCTTATTTTGAACTCTATTTTTGTAAATGATCCGCAACATACAGTGCCTGTGCTAGTAAACGTGCTAAGCTATTGGTGAGTAAATGACTTTGGAAATTAGTTGGAGGTTAATTTGCCTCATTGGCCCCCCAAAATAGCCAAACTGTAATTGATTTGATGGCATTCACAGAGTGCCTTGGCCTGTTGAATAATGAAGGAGCACTTACAAAGACAGCCACTGAATATAGCAACAATTATGCGGGGTATCAATGAGGCATCATTAAAAGTTTAATGCTTCCGCACTTAATCAACTTTGCCCTACCTTTAACAGCTTTGTTGCTTTAGGAAATCTGCAAAGTTTCGAGTGTCAGTGTGTTGTACATGTTTTACATCCATCAATTCAGAGAAATGTTCATTCAGGGTAAGCATGTCTAGTCCTGACATATTTAAGGAGCTGTTAAAGCATAAAAGAAAAATTATAGACAATTACTGGTGCTGGGAAAATGTCAGGCCCTGCATGTGTGTGCTGAACGGAGCATTTGTCACTCACATGGCCACAGTGCCCTGAGGACAGCATCATCTTACTCTATTTTTTGATTACTCACGGGTAACAAAAGAAATGTCAGGTTTTATTTTTTTAGTCATAAGAGATTCAGACAAGCAGCTATCAAGTAATTAGTTTTCAGGATTTTTAGCTGGTTTATGCAATTTTTTTAATGGTTGACAGAGGTGATTATAGCCATGTCTTAATAGTAATTTATTGAACTTTTTATGCTTGTATTAAATAACTACTGAAGTAGAAGTTTTGAGGAGTTCAAGAAGCTAATGAACCTATGCTATGCAGTCATGAATTGTACACATTTGCTAGCCACCTCAGTGAATGTCTGAGGAAAAAAATGCCTAATTTACTTACCTTGCATGCAGCAGTCTACTAAACAGTAATAAATGGACACAGGAGACTAAGGTCACACTATTAAAAATTGCTATTTAAAAATGCCATACACTGTAGGATGAGGATGAGTTTTGAAAACATGCACAATATCATTCCTCTAAAGAGAATTTTGTTATAGACCATTAAAGTTTTGGGATAGTAGGTCTGTGTCTGAATCCTGAGCCATCAGTCCCACTTACTTCAAAACCATAGCAATGCATAGTAAAAAATGGGGTAGAGGTCATGTTTCCTGACATTAGTGTGGAATCTGTGATCTCTGTGATTTAAGCAAGGTGTCATCTTTTCTCAGGCTAGGTCTGGATAGCTGTCAGTGTTTGTTCTATACATCCTGTTAAAAACCAGGCCTTACCTATACTTTCTGAGACACTCAAAAGGTGTAGATCTTGGCCCTTACCACTTAGAGGTTACTCCAAGATGTGTTTCTGCCTCAAGGAAAAGTACTTGATCAAGCTTCATCTGTGTGTGCCTTGTAAAATTGTGATTCTTCTTCCAGCATAATCAATTTTTAAAATATCTTAAAATTTTATAAAAACGTGGAATACACCTCTTCTACTAATAATGAAGGAGGACCAAGCTGGTTCCTGAAATGAAGCAACATGATATGACTTAAAATACTTCGATCTAGTATCTACTGCAGCAAACTTGTCTTGGTGAGAGCTAGCTGGAATGTGTAGACTACCAAAGAATGGACTGATGCCTTTTGAATCATTGAGTGTGGATTCTTGAATTCCATTTCTGTACATTCTCCTCAGAGTCTTTAATAACCTTTAGCCTATAAACTCGTCAAAGGCTTTTTGAAAATCCAGATATATTGCGTAGGTTGTTCCTCTTTGTTCACATCCTATGACATTTCTGAAGAGCTCCCGTAGATCAGTGAAGCAAGATTTCTTTCTTTTAACTCAGCTGTGATGCCCCTTTCCCCAGATATGATTTTGTTCATGCATTCTGCTGCCATAATGTTTATAATAGACTATATCATCTAACCAGAGACAGAAATCAGACTTACCAGGATGTAGTGTTTAAGATTTCCTCTAGGGTGCTTTCTGTGCCTGGGAGTTTTACTGGCAGCTCACCAATATGCTGACACAGTTGCTGTTCATGGTGACAGGTTACACTCCTGGCCAACTGCTCTGCAATTTCACATATGAGCACTGTCTTGGTGAACATTAGCCAATCCTACTGATTTGCTAAGATTTCACACAAAAATCTGTTTGGCCTCATACTTTCTGCATATTTGCTCCAAACTAATCTAATTCCTCTGACCTGTTACAAAAAAAGTGCATCAGGTGTGGGATTCTCTCAAGACTGCTTCACCAGTAAAGGAAAAAAGCAAATAATTTTCTGAGCTGCCGTTTTTTTGCAATACTATCATCTCTGACAACAGCCTGAGGTTGTTCTAGATTATTCTGTATGTGAGTCAGTCCATAGCAATGGGTCTTTTATCCAACAGCCTGGATAAAAGAATTTAAGTCATCAATTAATGATCTTTTCTAGTATTTACTTTATCAATCACTTATTCACAGTCCACCTAGAATATTATTTCAGAAATATCTCTGTGAGAACCTCCATCTGCTGTTGAAGGCTGACAATTTGTTCACACTCATTCTTAAAAGCCTGGATATATTGGATATAAAAAATGCTACCACATCTTTAGTATTTGGTGCTGTGAGACATTGTGTTTGTTTTGTAACTCATGTCTTACCTTTAGTGCAGAGAACCATTTATTATCTCTAATTCTTTTTAACAGGTCAATTTCTTTCTTCCACAAGTTCAAGGGAGTGTAATTTTTCATATATTGCTCTCTTCATCCCTAAATTATCTTTTTAAAATTTTTATTTCTGCAATTTTTTCAAGTAAAATAATTTCAAATTATTGCTCAGTGTTAAAGCTTGGAATTTTAAACAATATTTTACGTAAATCAAATCACAAGCTACTTCATCTGTCATAAAGTGGAAAGTGACAGGGACATAAATCAATAGAACATCAGTGATTTTCTGTTCTTTTTTTTCTCCTATAATTCATGTGCTATTCCTAGTTAATCATAAAACACAAAGACAGAATATGATAGAGTCACACTTGAAAATGCATTTGATTAGAGCAATCGTGTCACAACACAACTTGTATTGTTTTCTTTCTGATGTCCTCTACTGCACTTCTACTAGAAATGTATATACTTAGCTAAGGAGCTTTTAATTTATTAATGTAATCTGCCATGATTACATTCCAAATTACTGGGCTGCAGATCTACTTACAAAACTGAATGTTGAAAACAATACCTTCTCTTGCCTTAGAGGTCAGATCTTTTATTTCTCAAGAAGAAATTCATTCCTGTAATACTATTGAAGTAGTATGATGACTTATTTAATTGGTGCAAGGAAAAATCAGCAAAGTACTTACTAACAGTCAGGATGGTTCACTGCCTGCTGATGGTCTGTCATCAAGCGCTGAAAACTCACTTAAAATTTGCTAACAAATTTGCATTATTTTGTTGCCACAGCAAGATGTACTGAAGATTAAAAGAAGAATGTATTGAGGCATATTTAGATAACATTTTCACTTGGAGATGGGATATTCAGAAAAGATCTCTGCCTTTACACAGATACATTTATTAAGCTATAGCTCTATAATGAAAGGATCCATAGGGCCATCTTTGCAGAGATCAAGTTGTGGCAATGTCACCCCTGGGAGAATCTGGGGCTTTCCTTGTCCCCAATATGATTGTTTATTCAGTTAAGCAAAATTATTGTGTTTGATACAGGTAAGGTCCAAGACTCCTCAGTTTTAGTAAGATACTGAAGTATCTCTCAATCTCAGTATGTAGAAAATTTCTTTTACAAATATGTTTACTAACAAATTGATTTATAAGAGAAATATAACAAAAAATAGGCTAAATTATATTTGACCTACATGACACTCATGACCCAGATATACTGGGACAAAATGAATTGAATGTTCCTCTGGTTCAGGTGTGTACCTCTTAGTAAAGCTATGAATAAGGACAGCTTTCTACCTTCTGTGGGCTTTAGCCAGGCTGGCTTGCTTGTATCTGAAGGGAGAGAGACTGAGAAATAACTTCATACCTAATGAAGACTGTGCTAGGTACCTGGTGGCTGAGGAAAAAAACCTCTTTTGCAGTTGTTCTTCATACTTTGCTATTTAATATCTGATATGGTGGGAAAACAGAAGGGAGAAAAATAAAAGATGAGGCTTCTGTCCTCACCTAAGACCTGAATCTCTTTCCACAATGTGGAAAATGGGCTCATGTTTTTAGGAAATGGGAAAGTAGCACTTCAAAATCTACTCATCATCCTCTTCCAAAAAGTGCCAGTTCATGTCTCTTGTTTGCACATCTGTATCCATTCACTGAGGAATGAACTCCCTTTTCTTCTTTCCCACACTGTGAAGGACTGAATGCACATGGCCTCTTCTTGTTAACATGCTTTGGAACAGACAATGGCAAGAATGTGAATATAAATGGACTGCCTGAATAGGTTGTGCCAAACTCTCCACTGAGAGGATGTCTGCCAAAAAAAACCCCAAACTGGCAACACCACAAGGAAATTCCCAATAATGCAGTTTAAGACAGCCATCTTTAAATCACTGCATGGCAGGGACACTCTTGGGAAAACAAGAAGTTTAAAAGGAGCATCTGAGAAGCATAAAAAATTCTAACATAAAATTCTGGAGGGAGTCCACCCATCAGACTCCGTGAGGAGCTTGTATCCATCCAGCTACAGGATGAACAGCATGGGGGCAACATGCAGAGACCCACATGTGGGGTGCTCCTATGTGCCCTCATGGAGAGCTTTCTCCATGACCAGCTTTAGCACAGGGAACAGTGTACACATAACAATAAAGCACTCATATCTTGATCACAGTGGTTTAAACAGGGGAATGGGTGCCCCCAGGAAAGGTGTACGTGTGATTTAAAATCCAGGTGTCCAGAGGTGTGGGACAAAGGACATCAGGGGATGCAACATGTATAAGATGATGAAGTTAGAACTTCATGGGAATAGGGATAGAAGACTGTTTAGAAAATTGTAGGTGCTTGATAACTCTTTTAAAGTGTCCACCAGTGCATTTTTTTCAATTGTATTGCTGATTTTGATCCTGGATGCATAGTTCTCTGAAAACTGATTAATTACGTGGAGTTACTTCATTTTCTTTATGATCTAACTTAGACCATATTAATCAAGTATTTTTTTCTCTTCAGCACCACACAACTTGCAAACTAGTTCTTGTTTTCAAGGATGTGTTTCCAGCAATGGTGATTTATGGAGCTGGACTCTTCCCTTCATAATGTTTCCAACACTGTTTTTCTGAAGAAGCTGAGATCATATGGGGTAAATGCTGAGTGACTAAGAGTAGTCAGAGGGAAAGAATAATCCCCGAGAAGGTCAAATTGCACAAAAGAAGTTGGGATGAATGAGCTAGAAGAGATTTGATGGCAGGTGGGAATGCGTGTGTGCTCGTTGAGAAATGAGGGTTCACAGGTTTTTTTTCTGATAATCCCACACTTAAATATCTAATTCACCCTGTATCTATAATTTCATAGCAATCCAAACAAGCTAAGGGACTCTAAAGCACTTTAAAAGCCATCTTTTCTTGTAATATTAAAAGTTTCTCAACCTCAGTAACAGTATGGAAGCTATAAATTAAAACCTTTCTTGATTTTCACTGCTTCACTGGTTATGTTTTCTATACAGAAATATTGCAGTGAAAAATTACTTATAGAGGAGTAACTAACCAGTATAAGATCCCACATAAATCCTGTTTGAGCTGGATGATTTGTTTCCAGTTCTTTGGTCAGTAGCTGTATCCAAATTTATGGAGCTACCGTTGTGTCTGATCGACATTATTTTAAATGGAAGTCAGGTTTACATGGCAGAGAAATTGTAAAACATTCAGGCTCCTGGAGAATTTTTCATAACCAAAATATGATTTTGCCTCTCTAATTAGAAAGTAGCTGTATTCAAGACTGTAGTTCAATAATGGGGAAAAAGGACAAGCTTTAAACTATTTAGTTCATGTACTGAGCACACTCAAGCTAATTTGCTCACACAAGGAGAAGGAAAATTAGTCTGTGTAGAAATTCATGCTTTCATGGTGATAGTACTTTAATTTAAAGTTAGCTCAGAGATCTCCCCATTCCCATGATGTCTACTGGTCAGACTTGGTCTAATTGAAGAGAAGATACTTTTATTTTAAGTGTGGTGTTTATCTAAAATCAGATTTTACATGCTCAGTTTGCTCAGTTTGCTCAGTTTGTGGGAAAATTTCCATTAACATTACAGAACAGCTGACACAAGTTGAGATATTACGTATGAATAAATAATAGCCAGTTTAAAGGTATGCCTGACAACTGAACACTGGACTGGAAGTCCAACAAGGCAGGCCAATTACTTTGTGATATTGGCTTCAACATTCATATTTTAGACCTGAATTCTGTGCTAACTTGAACCTCCCCATGCTTGCTGTTTGTCTTAGAACTGAAACTACAGAAGACAAGATGTAAAAGAAACTGAATTTTATTGAGCAAAGCATGCATTTCCTTCTTCACTGTAACACTTATTAGAGAACACCAGCTGAAGAGGAACAGTTTGGGAACAACCCATTTTGCAGATGAAAAACCCTCTTAACAAAAGTTCCCCAGCCCAGTCAGACTGGTGGAAGTCTTCCAAGTGCTCTTGAGTTGGAAGTTACCATTGCATTTTGAAAAATTGGTAGAAGATGGAAAAATAGCTCCTCTGGTACTGCTTGCAATCTATGTTGTGTTTGTAGAATTGTCCATGAAAACATTTTGCAACTTGTTCATAGGCACATATGATATTTTACACAAATACAATAGCAATAAACTGCAAAAACCCAGTTACAATGTTTCTAGCACAGACTTGTATTATTTTTATTAATTCTACTAAAAATGCAACATTTAGTTCAGGTACCACTTCAACATCATGTGATACCTTCTTAAAATACACTAATAATTGGTACTTATGTAAAATTATTCCTTTTTACAATAATTTTATTTAATTTTTTAGCATGACATCTGATAGACTGTATTCTGTCATGAACTGACGCACAACATCTGAGTGATATTGCACAACACTTAATCAGTTGTCAGGACAGGCTACCTTATTAACTGCTCTTTCAAAATGATTTTCAGTTGCACATAAGAGCTATTGTTGCATTCTAGTATGAAAGAGGTTAGATGGTTTCAAATGACACTGCAAAATATTTCAGAAAGTCAGGTTTCAGTTTATAAGACAGTGCTGTAAATGTAGGTCCTCCAATCTCTAATAAAAAGTCATAAATATAAATTCTGTTGGTATAATCCAGAATTTAAAAAGCCCTTTAGTAATCACTATGTATATAACAAATACATGCACAAGTATACGCATACTCATCTCCATATTCATTATTATTCTAAAATTTAATTTTTATGTTGAAAATATGCAATCTTAAGTATTTTCAAAAGAGTTGCAAAAACAGACTATTAAGTATCCTCATTTAGCAGTCTCCTTTAGTCTCATGAGAAGGAGAGATATGTATTATACAAAAGACATAAGAGATTAGCTTCCCATGCTGATATACATGCAGATTTCTGTGTGAGACTTTAAAGTTAATATCAATGATCCAGCGAGAAATAAAAAAATGGGGAAAAAAGTCTGTCAAATATTTGTTCATAAAACTTACATGCAAAGGTGAATGAAGAGCTAAACAAACAGGAAATAAAGAGTAGACTGATTATTTGGTAAACAGGAGACAATTTCACAAGTGTAATAAAGTAAACACCCAGGAACTGAGGATGTGAATCAGTCATGCTGAGAACCAAGAACTGAGTGTTGGAAATTCACAACCCTAAGCACAGTCAATGAAACTGGCTACAAGAAACTAATCATGATCTCTCAGTTCAGAATATCAGTTAAGATGTATACCAAAAGCCTTCAAGAGGCAAATATGTGTAAAAAGGTTGATTAAAAAAACTTGCCAATGTATGTTTTCTGGATAAATTTTAGCTGCATAATTGTCTCCTTCTGGTGCCTGCATTACAGGCTGTGTTGCAGTTTAACATTATGCAGGAGAGAAGAACTTTTTCTATCAAAGATGGCAAACAACCAGAAAATTACATGATGAAGATCCTTGCTGAAGAAAAAGGCACTGTTTTCTTCTTTATTAGCCAGAGATAGTTTAGCAATAAATGGGGTAGACTTTGAACTGCCAGTGGAGACCAGGAATTTGCCCTCTTCTGGATATGCTCCCACTTTGTCAGTCAGCACATTACTCCCTGGGTGGAGCTCCCACGGTGTAAAACATTATGGTATAAATAGTTCTATAGGACTGCTAAGTGCCTCTATGTTGCCTCAGTGTTTGTTCCTGTATTTACACATATCAGTTCTGCTGTAGTTTCTCTATGTGAGATCCTGCTCTGGATTTCAAAATAAGTTAGGGGGAGGTGGGGGTTAGCACTTGATTTGTCCGTACTTGTATTTATGAGTGGTGAGAACAGGAGTTATGAACGGCCCAACTTGGAGAAGCTCCAAGCAGAAGGAAGGAGCCATGTTTGATGTCAAGGAAATTGAGGCTGGCTCTGCATAGATTAGAAACTGCTCATCAACAGGACAGGGAGTTGCCTTCAGGAGCTATAATCCCAGAAAAATAAAACTGGTTTATTTAGCAAGAATTGCACAGAATTGAAATTTTTTTTCTGGCATATTAAATATTAAACCTTTTAAAGCAAATTAAGAGAAGTTTCAGTCTGCATAATAGCAGTTGGAAAATTAGAACCAACTGGAAAATTAAAAAAATTTTAGAGGGTCTATTCTATTTTATTTCAAAAGTTTAAGATCAGCCTTCATTGAATTGAACAATTTTTTTGGGAAACAACTTTATTAAATAAAATTAGAAACAAATTACTCTTACTTAAAGATCCCTAAATTTTCCATCTCTGTTTCTTGCAAAACTGCTGAGATAGAAACTATTTTCTTGGGTTTATTATTGTGCTTCAGAGATAAAGTGTATTATGATTTGTTGCTCTTCATAGCTAGATACAATGACTATATATTTCAAAATACATGTTATTTACATTTTATTTCTGCCTGCTTTGCTTTACATTCTCTAGTGAATGGGGATTATTTAAAGAATAAAGGCTTTTATAAATATATGGCTTTACATTCCCAAAAGTAAAATTCTGTAGACAGAGGTTCTTATGCACGTTTATGTCTGGATTTCTATACAACATGAGGTCCATGCATAAAACATCACTTTTTTTGCAGGAGGGCAACAGGTTCAGTCCATTAGCCCTCACAAGCTGCAAGAATGATGGAAGCTGCTTCAGTCCTGAGGCTGCAGCAGCCACAGCAGCAGCTGTTACATAATGTGCCCTTAGCATGGGTGAAACAGGTCAAGCTGAAGGCTGACTAGTCCTTGCACAGGCTACAAAGTGTAATGCCTCGGCACTTCACCACTCTCCTGTGTCAACAGCACACACCAGATCTTTTGAATGTTGTGACACGAGCTGCTGCCACCTCTGGCAGAGTTCTTGCCTCATATTGCACCAATTCCTTGTGGAAACAACTCCCTATCCACAGAGCAGCCATTTCCTGGTTACTGCTGCACAGCTGGCTCTGGACACGCTGGCAGGAGGAAACTGCACAACACATGTATGATGGAGAACTGCTGATGAGACAAGGAAGGGAGAAAACCATTTCAACTGAACACTCTCCTTTTCTCCTTTCATCATACTCTGCTGCACTCAGCCTATTTCCTCTCCCACAAGGAGTGGAAATGCTTACACTTATCAATTTTTACTGCATAGGAAGGTGGAGTAAAATGGTGGAAACCAAGGCATGATCCGAGCTAAAGCACAGCCCTCAGTCTCCAGAATTCCATGAATGAAAGCAAAGATAAGGAAACAGCACAGAAAAAAATATGGCAGTTAAAAGCCAAGCAGGATTAAGGACATGTCTGCAATTCCAGTAGAATTATTGCTTGGTCTTAGGCTTCTGAGATCTTTTATAGAATCCAGGATAAGTTTAGAAAGAATCTAATTAGGAGGCTGTTAACAGGCCTGGATGTAAGCTAAGTTCAGCTCTAAATCAAAACAGCTGAAGTGCCTTTGCTACCATGTCATTAATTGGTCATTTGGACCACTGGGATTACCAGGATTGACACAGTGAAAAGGAAAGGCCATTTATAACTCACTGATAAGTAGGGAGAAGTCATGGAAAAGCTTTTTGCCACTGGTTTGACAGGTTCAGAATATTAGTTATGGCCAAGCAGCAGAAAGCAAAATGCCACACTGAGTTAGCAATGCATTTCTGGTATGTGTTTCCACAGAAATTCAGTGCAGAGGACTGCTAAGAAATGTGGTGAACTGACTTCAGGGACACTTTGGCTCTCCATGTCAGTGCAAGACAGCAATATTTCATCACATAGAAGAACTTCCATTTCACACTTGACTGAAAGCCAAAATATGAAGTCCCCAAATAGATGCCTTTTTTGGATTATGTCAGTCTGAGGGGCCAGCTTGTATTAAAATTGCATGTGTCAGAAATGGCTGTGCTGCATATGTTTAGCTGGTGCTCATCAAACAACTTTCCAGCCTGCCATTGCGGTATAGCAAAACTGGGAAGAAATCATTATAAAGTGTGAACCTGATAATCTGAGAACATCCTGGCCTTATTAGTTATAAGAAGATCCTGCCCGCTGAGCAATCTCTGCAGACTGTCAAACATCACCAGACATGACAGCCCTTGCTTGGCTCTGGGATACTATCCACACTGTAAACTATTTGCCTGGGGTTCTGCAGATAATGGAATTGAAACAAACACTGCAGTAAATGAACCTGTCTGTCTCACAGGATGACATCAGACTGGATTTCCACACAAAAATACAAGTGTTATTATGGAAATTGCATTTTGACAATTTGAAACAAGAAACACTTCGAGAATATTTGGAATAAGTATTCTAAAATTGTTTTTCTTGGGTAGGAAAAAACTAAACATACCAATAGAACAGCAAGGATAAAAATGGCTGCACTTTTTGTCTTTAGTCATTAGATAAATGTATTAAAAATGACTGCATAATTAAATACAAACCCTAAATAACATGTCAGGCACCATTTCTGAAAAAAGTGTAGTGGCATAGTTAGTCTTTATTCACTCTGATGTGTGCATTTGAAGCTGGGGGTAAATAGAGTATAAATAATACCAAAGGTTATATTCAAATATGGCAATGCCATCATCTGCCACAGTCATTGCTTCAGTTCAGCCTCAGTGAAGGCCTCACCTAGAGTCCCCTCAGTTATTTTATTTTCATGTAAATATGAGAAAGAAATGTCCTTTTTCCTCATCTCACTAACCCACAGTCCCTGGCAGTCTGATGACTGATAGGGCAATTTCTGCCCTGCACACGGGCAATGCCTGCACACCATCTCTGCATCTGAGTAAAGCTGTCAGCCACACCTTTCCCAGAGGGGAAAAGGTACTGATTCCCAGGATTGAGATCTGAGTGACACTGCTTTACTTCACCATCTGTAAATAAATTACCAGCTTGCTTTCATGCACCAAATCAGCTTTTATCAGTTCCTATTATTGCAAGATAAGAAATATTAAGAAGCCAAATATGAGAATTTAGTGGTGCAGAAGATCCTCCAGGGTTGTATCTGAGAGAATGGTCATAAGTGCCTGAAAGTTGAGAGAAGGAAAAAAATCACTGACTGGATGTGATGCAGGTGAATTACACTTCTGAAAGTTAAACATTATTCAGAGGTAATGTAAAGCAACCCTTAAAAAAAAAAAAAAAAAGAGAAAAAAATAGATAAGACGTAAGACTTAAAAGACATGTTTCCATATTATCCAGTTTTAGGGATTATTCCTAAGTGTATTTTATGCATGCTCAAAAAAAAAAGTAAATAAATCAATGAATGTCAAATTAGAAAAAAATTAACCTCAAAAATAGTGTAAGTGGATGAGTTATGGAAGATTTTTTGGTCCTACAGAAAAACAACAGCAGGGAAGCATCACACATTGCAACAGCACTTCACAGTGTCTAACACTGGGAAAGAAATCAAGGGAAATTACTGGCGTCTGAACTATGTTTGTTTTTATTTTCATTTAAAGAATGAAAACTGTTAGAAGGAAGAGAGTTTCTCAACAAAGCATAATTACATTTTTGCAGGAGGTGGGTAAATTGAGGAATGAAGGATGATTTTTTAAGTTCTTATACACAAAACAAGGAAAATTTCTGATGCATACCTTTGGAAAATTGCTATTTTTCACTAAATACATTTGTGAATTAAAGTAACAGAAATGTTACTGGTGAAACTCTATTCTTTAGTGGGAACAGGATTAAGGTTTAAAAATTAAGTACATGAATGGTTTAGGCTACAGATAACTTGTTTGTAGGAGTGTATTTTTTACACTGAGCAAGTGTTTCCATGTAGGGAAAGGTTTAGGATTTGCCCTTTGTATTTCTTATAAGGTAAAAACCCAGAAACTTCTGTAAGGTTGGGTCAGCAATTGGCTCAGCACCAACCCAGGAGACCTGATTGGGTTTTGCCAGTGAACTTCAAAGCCTGTGCATGTTCCTATTGGCAGCTGCCAGCAAAGCCCACCTGAAACATCAGGTACTTAAGGAAAGACACAAAGAAGCCGAGGGGCTTTTTGGGGTGTCTTCGCAGGGAGCTGAGGTTCTCCAGCACTCGTGCTCGGCTTTATCTTTTGTTTATGTAACCATTTATTGTTTTGCATTTATTAAAACCTTTTGCTTTACAAAACACACCCGAAGAGCTCTCTCCCTGGTTTTTAAGCCACTGCTCTGCAGGCTGGACCCTCGGAGTGTGGGTTATCCCCATCACTTGTTTCACAGTTTTTACACACCTAAGGATTAATCTGGCACTCACTTTTTACTACAACAATTGTGCTTTAGAGTTCTCTATATCAGGCAATTCCTTTCTAAAAATCTAAGTCAAGGATCTGTGTCCACAGAATGGTTTTTGTCTCTGGGCCCAGAGACTTCTTTCTAGCAGAGTTATTTCTCTCATAAAAACAAAACCCCACCCATTTTCCTTCCAAAATCAGTCAAAATATGTCTGGGTATCCAGAGTGATTCAGATCTCACATGTACAGTCCTTCTCTCAGTGAGACTGTGTCCTGTCTAGTCACTTTGTAGGGACTTTAGTAAAACTTCCACTTAAATGTTTCAATTGCAGTTGTGAAGTCCAATGGTAGGATGAATCAAGGTTTGGGTTCAAAGCAATAAAAGTCTTGAGCCAAGCATCTAGACTACCTATGAGGAAATTAAGAAACCTCATAAATTACCTGATAACTACCAACTATGATTATTGATTGGCACGTCACCTTCAGTAAGCTAAGGAGAATTCAAAGAAAAAGGCCTGAACTTACATTTAAGACAGCTTATTAGTTATCACTAGAAATGTCTCTTTCCACTAAGAATTCACAATCTTAAGTTTTGGAAACAGGTCCTTCTGTCTTTCATGCTCTTATTTTAGAAGTCTTAGATGATATTTATATCCCTACACTTTTTTTTTTTTTTCATTTAGCTCTACCAGTTTTCATCATGGAAAGCTGCTACAATTTGTGTAAGAACTGAATACAATTTTTCCAACTTTAAGGTATTCAAGCCTTAATGTCTTATTTTTCAGGTTAACTGTAGAAACCAGGAACTGAATCATTACACTGGGAGACACAATCACCTTGAATTTGTTCTTTTTTCAATCCATTTAAATATTCATTGGCCCAGACAGGGAGAAAAAAGCATCAAAAAGACTGTATCTGTGCCTGTAAGTATAGTTTGCACCCATAAGCTAGACTAAAAGAATAAAAAAACCATCTAAACAGAATGACTCCGTATATGCTGACTAGAACTATCCTAGCCCTGCTAACTCCCTGCTGTCTTCTTAACAGACCATATGCATTATCAAGGGGAGATAATGCTCCTTTTTAAAAGAAATCACACAGCACCTCCCACCAGTGGACAGACCCCATGATTTTTGAGCAAAATCTACCTTGGAAGTAAAAAACCACCTCATCCCCTCCTTCCTCTACAGTTCTAATTGAATGAAGAATACAGATCTATTGCTGACCATGGCATTATATGGTAGGAATATCCCTGTTCAACAGCCCCAGCAGTGTTGCTTCCCAGCTCCTTCACCTTCAGCCTCCTTTGGAATGTGAGGATGGGTGGAGTGGGAGAAAGAAAAAGATTTGTACCTATCCATGCACTATTTAGCAACAGGTAAAGTATTAGTTTGTAATCAACATTGTTTTAGCCACAAATCCAAACCACAGAACCAGATCCAGTACAGAGACACATTAGGAAAAGGTAACTCCTGTGATTCTTGAAAACTAAGTATTCATTGATTAATTGCCCATTTAAAAAGCAGCACAATTCTCCTTTGTTCCTTCAGCTGAAAGCACCATGCTGGTGGACTAAATATTGGGTGTTTTTTCCTTCTGGCCCACTGACTAGCTATGTATTCTCTGCTAGTAGATCAGGCATAGTAGTAAGTTATTAATATCAGCAAAGCTGCCATAAGTCGCCTTAAGTCTTGATTCAAATTTAAAAAATGGTATGGTTCATACCAAATCATTAAGAAAAATGCCATGGCAAAGATTAGAAGCAGTTAATTCTTTCCAAAACATAACTTAGGAACTTTTTACCTTCAGAAATTAATTTCTTTATAAGAAAGTAAGTCACCAAAGTGGTCAAAATATGTCTAGTGGTGGGTGGATGATGAACTCTCCTCCTCAAGTTGTTCCACTTCCCATGACCTAGTTACATACTCATGGTAGGTGGGAGGCAAAGTAAAAGAAAATAAACAGACTGACATTCAGAGCACAGTCAGATGTCGTCCTGCAACTTTGAATTTGCAGGTTTTCTACAGTGTGGGATTATAGTGGTAGGGAAAGGAAAAAATTCTCAAACCAACAGAAACAGCAACTTGTGCTCAAACCTGTTTTCCTTAAGTCTGCTTAGATCTCAGAATACCCACAAGAGCAAATGAAAATCTGTGCAAATAATACTAACCTCTAAAAATGCTTTCCAGTGACTAGATTACAACACAGTGTCACAATTCTTGAATATTCATGTGTTCTGTGCAATAGCATACATGGCATTTTCTAGCTATCATTAAAATAAGACACACAAACCTTGTTTTAACTATTTTAAAAGAGGTATATCAATCACTGCTCCATGAAAGGTAAATAAGGATTGATTTATTGAATAAAAGGTGGACTAATAGAGAACATAGAAGTATGAATTATATTTACAAACCTAAACAGGTTCTGTGAAAAATTATACTTAATGCTAAATTTTATTATAATACCCTCTGACCACTTGTCCTTCTTCTCCAGAGAGAGCTACTTCAGCTTTACATAATCTTCATTCTTTCATTCCTAAAAAAATCCTGAGGGACACATTTAAATGAATAAATGAATTAAAATTTATAGAGGGAAATGTTCATAAACATGATGGACCTAAGAATAATGAATCAGGGATAAATAATTTATGGCATTTCATTTTGCCACACACTGTCAAACTGTGACAATAACAGATTTGCTTATTTCCATGCAAACACAAATCAAAATATGACAAGGCTGAAACAAACAACCAGCTGAGGAAAGGCACAGTGATCATTCTGCTGGTGGAAATAATTTCAAATACGGTAACAAATAGCAGATGTACCCATTCAAATAATAACATTTCATTCATTCCTCGTTACTCAATCACTCCTATTTTTTATTTGCTTCCACCTAGAGTAACAGATTGTAGTGCCCAGAGGGATGCAGGTTAACGTGGGCTTATCTGCTAGATTGCACAACCCAAGGACCTTCATCCACCTATTCTAGATGGTCATTGATGCCATCTGCCTTTTCATTACAGCATTTCCCCAAGAACTGGTGAACATGTTTGAGATGCATTCTATTATTTTCTCAAGGTAGCAAATACTAGCCAGTTTTCAACCTGAAGCTCTATAGCTACATTAATGGCACCTTACACCAAAACTAAGAATGGACCTTCCTAGTGCAAGTTAGTCTACATTGCACCCAGCTCAGTCTGTACCTACATGTCACACTGCTCCGTGTCTCTCTGCTGAATTAGCCACCTACATTACATCTTCCAGGTACAGGTGGAAAGAATAGATTTTCACCCACATAATAAACTCAGCTGCTTTTCAGTCACTGAAGGAGTCTACAATACATTGGAAGCTGTCAATTCTTCTCACAATTAAAAATATACCTCATCTCTAGTCTGAGTGGATGTTTCCAGCTTCAAGGCACTGAGTTTTTCTATACCTTTCTCACTAAGTCCATCTTTATATATCAATTTTTCATCCATCTATCTATCTGTTAGTTTTCCCTTAAGTAGACTAAAAAGACTATGTTTCTTTAGCATCTCATATCAACTATCATCAGTTGTCTGGCTAAAACCCCACTATCCTCAGACTGTGATTCCAGTCTCCAACAAGCCTTAGACATCTTCTGTGTGCCTTTTCACCTAGTAAAATCTCAGCACAAACATCTCGTCTCATGGTAAAGCTACCCCTTTGTCTTGCTTCCTGCAAAAACCTTAGGATGCTGATCTTAGATTGCTTCCTTATTTCTTTCCCTGAGTCTGTCTGCTGTCTCTTATTCTCAACAGAGTGAATTGGCCTTTTGTCAGGTCTGTATGGCCCTTCGGTGCCTTTGTTCCAAACTGCCCGACCCACCCTGGTACAGAGGCAGCTCAGGAAGTCCTGCCTGCAGCCTCGCTGCTACTTAGGGGATGCTGGTGGGTTCTTTTCACCAAAGCACCTTACAGACAGCAATGGTGAGGTAGAGAGGACCCTGCTGCAATGCTTGGAATGTGGGTTTATTGTTTCATGGTGGAATACAGCCAGGCATTGATCTTGACCTGGTGGGTCTTCTGGCAGCAGGGCAGTTTCAAGGCCTCTGCACCGTGGTTTTATTTGGGGGAGGTCTTTACAACAGATAAGAAGGGAATCCAATAAGGAGGATACAAGGGATGGTACAGGATGGGACAGACAAGTTTTCACCAGTGGGAAAAGGAGGGGCGGGGGACATTTGGAAGTTAACCAATAATTTGACCAACTTCTTCGAAGTTTCTCGAAAAAGGGGAAAGGTTTTAGGGTAAATGACAGGGCTTCAGGGGGTGTGGGATTTTAACTGACATACAAACTTCATGGAGAGACCAAAGGGAATTTTGGATAGGGGTCACAGAACAAACCATTATACAAAACTTAACAATAATTACTAAACATAAAAAAGCTAAAAACACACCACCACAGGTCTGAGCTGCCCCAGTCAGATTTCTTTGGGTCATCTCATTAAAGCTTAATAACTTTAGGACTATATATGTATTAGGCTGCATTAAAGCATTATATACTTAACCAGCACCCACAAAGTTAGTGGGTTATAGTGGTTTTAATAGAAATACCACTGACTCCATCTAGTCTAAGTAAGCAGTGATTTAAACTGTCAGGACATGTGAAATAAAACCAGCAACTTCCATGCATATCACCTATGTCAAATATGTATGACACCTGAATTACTATTATCCTTGTAGAAGTTTCCTCATAAACATAAGAAGCAGCATAGATTTTTTTTCTGTCTATATTCATGCTACTTTGAGATTAGAAATAATTTGTCTGTGTCAGTCTCTGAGGGCCTGAGCTTTTATCTATGTATGTATATTTAAAGCTGAAAAATCTTAGAGAAAAATTGATATTTTTATCAGTTTCAATCTATAATCACTATTTAAGATATGCATAGAGGTTAGCAGACTAAAGATTTACATGTTTTGAATAAACAGCCTTACTGAAAAGATTGTAGAAACCTATTTTGGAAAAGTGAGTTTTTAAATTTTGTGGACTAGTACTAGGATTGGTCATCTGATAAAAAAAAACACCCAACTTAAATACACACCCATTTTGAACACACAGGTTGATGACTTAACTACTATTTTTTTCTAGGCCACCCACTGAGCTAGTAGCCAAATATTTCCCAAGATGATTTGAAATTAATTGTTCATAAAATATTTACATAGATGCTTTATACATTCTCAGACTAGGAAAGGGTTTCTTTAACCAAGAAAAATACTGAAATACTAGTAGCAGGGCTGAATACAGGAAAAATATATATCAGACACAGCAGAATGTTTCTTATGTAGAATAAGAGACTCATACCAGATTTTGATTACTTGATAAATTGAGAACATTTCAAGTATATAAAAGTAGTCTTAATTAGAAAAGCAACTCACTTGTTCACAATCTCAAAGACAAACAGCAAAAAATAAAACAGTATGTTGATATTCTGACAGATGTCAGTACCTTCAACAAAAATCAGAATAGTACAAGATTGAGTGAGGCACTCAGGCCATTGCTGAATTATGAGAATTAAGTCACCTCATTAATTCAAAATCTTGAAGCTATTTAGATAAACTAGAAGTGGTATAAGAACCCAAATACAGTAGTCTAACATACTTAATATCACATAAATAAAAGCTCTCTCATACATACATTATTTATTGTGCGACAAAATATTACTGCTCTCCATAGATAGGGATCAAAACTAGACTTTTGTAACTCTTCAAACATGAAAGGAAAAAGGCATTTTAAATTAATATATTGCTCTTTAAGTGGTAGGAGGGGTTTAAGCTTTTGTTTTAGCTTGTCTCTTTGCAGAATAAATGAAGAAACTTATTGAGTTAAGAGTATCTTGTATATACTTTTAAAGACAGAATTGCAAGATGCTACAGAATGTGTAATGGTTACTGTCTATTACTATCAAAATAAAGTTATTCATAGAACTAATGCTTGATATTTGTAAGGTTAGATTAAATTGCTATGAACATTGAATCTGACCTTGTGAATTACAGAAACCACTGCATTTTGTAAAATATTTCTGTACTAATCTCATAAAAATGGCTGACATAGAGCATTATGAAATCCATTCAAGCCATACCTCAGAGTCTTGTTTGATATATCTATTACAGTGAATACAGCAATAATTTTTTAGTATCCCACAAATGGGAAATTGTTTTCTTTGATTTTGTGGTGTTCTGTTAGTATCACTATCTTAGTTTGTAGTTGTATCTAGAACAGAATATTTTAGTTGTATGGGATCTATAATAGTCATCAAGTCCAGCTATTTGACTACTTTGGGGCTGACCAAAAGTTGAAGTGTATTATTTAAGGGCATTGTCCAAACACCTCCCAGACACTGACAGGCATCAATCACCTCTCTAGGAAGCCTGTTCCAGTGTTTGACCACCATCTTAGTAAAGAAATGCTTCCTAATGTCCAGTCTGAACCTCCCCTGGTGCAGCTTTGAATCATTTGCACATGTTCTCTCACTGGATCTCAGGGAGAGAGAGTAGCCTTCCCCATCCCCTCCTCAGGAAGCTGTACAGAGCACTGAGATCACCCCTCAGTTTCCTTTTCTCCAAATCTGATAAGCCCAGAGTCCTTGTCCCCCCTCACAGGACATTCCCTGGAGCCCTTTCACCATCTTTATTGCCCTCCTCTGGATGCATTCACTCTCCATCACATCCTTCTTAAGCTCTGGAGCCCAGAACTGCACACGGCTCTCCCGTGAGGCTGCTCCAAAGCTAAACAGAGTGGGATAATCACCCCAGCTGGTGGTGGTGCTGTATTTGATCACCCCAGGTTGGGGTTTGCCCTCTTGGCTGCCCAGGCACACACAGCTGGCTCATGTTGACCCTGCTGGCAGCCAGCCCCTCAGATCCCTCTCTGCAGAGCTGCTCTCCAGCCACTCCTCTCCCAGTTTATACTTGAGCCTGACATTGCTCCATCCCAGGTGCAGAATCTGACAATTGGACTTGTCAAATTGCATCCGATCAATCATTGACCAATGCCCCAAATTATCTAGATCCCTCCATCCCTCTCCATCAAAAGTCAGTTATTTTTTTTATAAACACAATTACTGTGTATCTATTAGGCAAAAATATGTAGAAATCAATCAGGTTGGTGTGCTTTTGGGTTTTGCAGGTACATAGTTTTTATCCAAAATTGTACAGTATTTTATCTTTTACTGAGAATAAATCCTGGCATGAACATCAACTTTGTCAGTCTTGTAAAGACGTGAAATTACAGATTCATTATCATGAACATACATGATTTATGGAAAGCAGAGTTATCAAAGAATATGCTCTTCTGCAATCCAGACAAGATATCTATTTTCTAAACTTCTGCTGCTTGCTGGAAATATTACATGGCAGAAACCATCAAGGGCAGTACTTTAATTTATAATATTTACAGTTTTCTGCAGCATAACAAGGCTTAGAATAGCACTTAGGTGGTTTTATTGACCATACTTTCATTAACATGGTGCAAATCTCTTTATATTTCTGTGTTTGAGTCCCGGCACACTTACTGGAACAAAATTTATTTTTTGTGATCAAGTCAATGGACAAATTCCATTGCTTTCTTTAAGCACTAGCACCAACAAGGATGACTTTCTTTGCTGTAAAGTGTTTTCATTTGTAAACGAAATTTATTATAGTCTCCAAATAGCCAAGCCACTTGAGAGCATGCTTTTCCCCAATTTCACTATTATTGTCCAGTGTGATTGTGATTTAATCTACACCAAAGTATGAGATTTAAGCTAAAAACCACTAAAAGCATGTTGTAAGACTAAAATTAAAGCTAAATAGAATACTATGAGTATCAGTCTAAAGTTTGTCTTTCTAAGAAAGGTAGAAATGTTTTGGTAGGACTCATTTCATGTAACTTTAGCAATCTAAAATGAAATATTTGGTATAAATTAAAACATTACCTTTTCTTGAATGAAACATAATGAGTAGTGAAGATGATTCATCCCATCCTAAAAAACCATCTGAGATAGGCAGAAAAAATTTGCTTCTGAAGACTCAGATGGTGACTGCATATTTCCAGTAGAGGTAGAGTAAATATCTCAATTAAAATATAAGAATTTTCATTTTGCTTTCTCTTAGCTGTCTAAAAAGGCGAGATATTTAGTCCAACCTAATTTTCTTAGCTTTATTTATAGTCATTAGCGATACAAAAATAGGATAGTGGGGGAGTTTTCTGCCTGCCTTAACAACGTAGATGGAGATATTGATACAGAATTGTTTAGGTTGGAAAAGATCTCTGAGGTTATCAAGTCCAACCATTAATCTAGCAGTGCTAAATCCACCACTAAACACTTTCCCTAACAGGGTAATATTCTATTCAATGATGAGCTACGGATCACTGTTTTAGGAACTACTAGATTGCAGCATGGCAGAAAATTAAGTAGGAAAGATTATTTATTTGACTCAATATTATGTTCATTTTTAGATTGAGAGATTTATTAAAGGATTTTGTATTCAAAATTATACTTTCTTTTGAAGGTAAAGTGTTATAGAAATGTTGAAATTATTTCCAGAAAATCTTTCCGAGTCTAGTGGCAAGAACAGCAAAGAAATATTTCTAATTACATAACTTGATGGATGTCTTCTCCTGGCACTCTGAAAAGGTTTTTATTTAAATAAAATTTAATAGTAAATTTTATAGTTAATTAGTTAATGTGTGAGAGCATACAGCTCTCTGGAGTCACCTGAACAGATCTTTACAATCAGCCAAATCCAGCATCACCAGGCTCCTCAAAGATACTCCACTGACCTAAAGAAATGTCCATGATTTCCAGTACTGAAGCCCTGATTGTGCCCTCGGGTGGCTTACAAAGGTGCTTCTACTGGCTCAGTGGAACTCTGCTTCATTAAGATAAATACAAGACTAAAGAATGTTTCTCGCAGGAAACAAAAATATATCAGTAAATATTTTTTTTCTTTTTCATGTGAAAGGTACTTAACAAAAATGTGATGTTGTTTGGTACAGTTTAGACCAACTGTTGAACAGCCATTTTGGTCTGATCAAAAAGCACAGACATTCAGATCTGAATGCTGAAATAGTTTTCTCTGGGAATTCTACTATACTGAATCCTGTACGCCCAGCAAGGTTTATCAAAACTATCAATAGTGACAATGGAAAGATCTGTAAGAGATAAAAATGGTGGTGAGTGCAAGATATGTTCAAAGGTATGAGATGAAAATAATCTCTGTGCTGGCTTAAGCTTTCCATTACATTTCTCTGTCACGCACATTGTTTTACAAAAGGAAAATGACTGCCAGGTTCTGTAGAGTTAGTCTGCATAAATCAACACAGTTTTTCCTGGGCATTCATTACAGATCTCTGCCAGTTTTTTCTGATCTGAAGTCAACAAATAAAAGGCAAACTTGTACACATGTATTAGCCCTACTGAGCCACTCAAATATCTTTTGCTCTGCAATTTTGAGGCAGAGCAGGAACAATACTTTCAAGTTTAAGGATCACTTTTATTTCCACCAGCTGTTCATTACTACCTCTTGCTATGCCATTGTAAATAATGTATTCCACTTTTCCTGGGCAAGTAAGTCAATTTGAGTAATACTGTATCTAGACTAATAAAATAGTGCAAGGATAGATATGAGACTACCTTCCTCACTTAATTCTCCCACAATGTACATACACTTCAGTTGATCCACCAACTGGCAAATAAAAATTGCAGTGAGATATATATACAGCCCCAACTCCTCCCCTGGAAATCTCTTGTGGAAAGCAAGACTGACATCTGAAGCAATGGATTACCAATTCAGAAAGACACTGAGGAGCCAATGTTGATCCCAGAAACTACCTGTGAAGAAAAAAAACCCCTCAATATCAGTACCATCTACAAAATGAATATGCAAGGAACAGATCAAAGGAAAACAAAATTTCTTTAAGTACTGAAAGTGTAAAATATTTTTCTTTTTAATTTATTACTGTGGGGATAGAATAGTCTATTGGAAATGTCATTTTGTTTTCCTTTGGGAACAATATCATAAAGGATCTTCAGTGATTTGCTGTCATCTGTGCTAGATATGGAAAGACACACTTTACCATGAAAGCATAGTTTCTGAATACACTGAATAATCAAAACTATTAAATTCTGCATTCCAAATAAAAAGAGTAAAGAAAAAAAGCAAAACTAAACTATAGTAAAATGTTTCCATATTATATAAAAATCTTTCCCTATTATTAAGAATTCAAAATTTCTGCATTTCTAAAATCTGTATTAAATAGCAAATTTGTTTAGAGTGGAAATAGAAACATGGAGAAAAAGATGTTAAGTGTGTTAATTCTTGTACAGAAAGGCTCTGGAAATGAATTTGTATGAAAATTTACGGAGATTATAAATGTAAATATTATTCATTTCATATAGAATTTAACTTTGTAAATGAGAGAAAGACTTCAGAAATATTTTGAATGTATAATTTAATCACATCATGTTTTAACTTTTGTTTCAATAAATGGATAATTCCAGAGGAGGTGATAATACCTCTGATTCAGTGGAAATGCTGCATGGTGAGGATTCCTAATCTTTGATCACCATCTATTCAAATGGAGCAGCTTTGAATGGTAGATCTGCCAAAGCAAGGTAGGATCTTCTGATTTTTATTTTAGGAGGATATAATTAAGAAAGAGATCATCAGATGGGAGACTTTGATCAGTGGAGGAGTTTGCTAAGGGAGATATGAGACAAAGTAGAACTCGGTGGAAGGCACTCAGAAAGGTGAAGGAAGATGAAGCAGAAAAAGGAACAGCAGAACATGCTTTCATGGTAGAAAAGTGCTTTTGAAAGCAACAAGAATGATGTGTAATGGACTTTCAGGTAGGTTGTTCAAGTTAAAACTGGGGGAAATAATAATCTTTTTTTCCAGGAAACCTGAAAAATTATGCTCTTTTTTTTTTTTCCACAAAAAAATAAGCCAGCAAAAGCCCCAAAATACAGTCTTATTTTGAATTTCCCAAGACTCTTTATGTTAACATCTTTATGTTAAACAGAAAACTTACTATGGGTATTATATCTTAATATCTTTTTTACATTTTTACACTTTAGACTGACTTTGAAACTAGTAGTTCACATATCTCTCTGACTGTTTTATGAATTAAAGTCTTCATGGATTTCTGGATCTCAGTTGTGTATTTTAAGTAAACTTCCTGTTTGCTGAACTAATTTCACTCAACTATAACCATCCATTTCTCTTAATGCTTTCATTTTTACTCTATATTAATTGTTTACTTTTAATTCTAGCATATTTAAATCTACTTTCTTCTGAAATTCTGATAATAGGTGAAGACTTTCACTGTCAAATTACCTTATATTGCATCTTTTCAGTGGGCAGTTAACAAGTTAACATTATTTATACTTTAAAAAAAAAAACACTCTGGTGGTTTATTTAAGGTAACTTCCTAACAAAATTAAACAATTTAGTTCAATGTGTATTGGACAAAAAATACCATCATCATTGACAAACCTAAAATTTGAAAGCCATTACTCCCATACATCCCAAAAGAAAACAGATTACAAATCAGTCATTTTTTTGGCAGACTTGACGTCGTTGTAATATAGAATCACACAGCTGGAGAGGAGCTTTTAAAGTTCCTAGGAAGGCTGGCAGTGTCACAGAGGGTCAGCACCTCCCGAGAAAGGGGAAGTCAGGCAGCAGAAACTGCAGATCAGAAAGCCAAGCCAGGGCAAATCAGCTCCTACCTTTGTCTCCCATTCACATCTCAGTTCCAGCTGGATCTGGGAACCCTGTTCACAGCTGCACTTGGCCTAGAGAAACAAAAACATGTGTGCTGGAGGGCCTTTTGCTACCATGCTGCAATCAAAACAGAAATGCAGCAAAGCACTTTCCCTTTTGCTCTCTATTTGGTTCTGTTAAATCATCTCTAGCAGATTTGACTCAGCAGGCATAAAACCAAATGTTATGCCTCTGGAACAGAAAAATTTGCACCAACTGCTGGGTATTTTCAACATAATTTCTTGTGGTGAAAAAAGTCCTCCACCTTCAAGGGCTGAACATTATTCTCATTAGGAAATTATTTTGGGTTTTTCATTTGATAATAACAAGTTATTTTTTCTGAAACTTTCCTTTGTTAAAGAAAATAATCTGCATTAAAAATAAAACACTTACAAGGGAGAACCTCACTTTTGAGAAAAAACAGTCTCCTTAGAGGAAGCAGAAAGAGTCTGCCTAGGGTAAAGGTAAATTATTACAGTTTTGCACCTACAGTAAAAAGATTTTGCATTAACAATCTACAATCATCCAATTCTGTTGAAACCAATTTTACTTATTAACATAAATGCAGGAAAACAGGTTTTTGTGCCAAGAACTGGTGTAAATATTTTGTGTTATATAGTAGTTATACTTGCTTTCTGAGGAACATAAACTCAGAAATCATCCTGGTATTTTTAAGTCTATGACAAAGGATTTCAGTTATTTTAATATTTCTTTCCCGATTTTTCTCCTAAGCTTACTGTGGAATTGTAGCAGTCTCAAATGAGGTGCTCAAAAGGTTTGCAGTATGAGTTTCCTGAGAAGCAGGTGTTGGGCAGAGACATAAGAGTGTCAATCTCAGAATAAGACCACAATTTTTTTAAAGTGCCGTTTTGGGCAGACAAACCCAACATTTCCGAAAATCAAAATTAATACTTTTGTCATGCTGCTTTTTGTTTTAAACTGTTGGGAAAAAAAAATTAAACCCATTCCTCAATTATGTCTTTTGAAAACAAGGACACCAGGTTCATCACAAACTAGTGACAAAATCTTGTGCAACCTGCTTGCAGTAACCCTGGGAGAAACAACTCTTGCACAGTCTCCTTTGTACCTCTAATAAACTGACTTTGACTTTGAAGAGTCATGCAGCAACAGCTCAGCATATTTTCAAGTCGTTCACCCAGTCTTGAACAGCAATCCACTTTGCATTACCATAATCTGATCTCAGAACCAGACAGTGATCTCAATGCAGTTTTCTTATGACTATCACTGATTTACAAAAATAGAAATACACAATATAAAGATGAGATCTTTCCTTTTCACTGTTCCTTATTTTCGACAGCATATTCCTCAAACCTTTCATTTATAAAGAGTCTTGTATCTCCTAGTTCTCTGCTACATCTCTGCTTTTTCTCATTTGTCATGTAGTTATTTCTCTTCTTATCTCCACAGCTTCTCTAGACTTCAGTATCTCATTAAAACAAAATTGAAACTGTTAACCTCCCTATTCTCAGTAATTTCTCAAGGTCTTTGAAGGACCCAACAATGCAATCACATACTCACCAACTCCTAGAAATGTGTAATAGATTTTTAGGAATATTGAATATTTAAAACAGCAGCAGGCAATGCAATTCTTGTCTTGTCTCCATTGTGATCTAAACAGTTCCAGAACACAAAGTATGTTCTAGACTCAGGGACAGGGCTGGAAGAGGAACTTTGAAGTGAACACAAGTATGAAAACAAGACTGGGTTTACTTTGCTATTCAGCTCAATGCCCAACAAGTCAAGGTTAATTTGAGAACTGTATTTGCACTATACTCATGGAAAAGGCTGTGATGTACATACCAGATCTCCATGGAGAGGATGTTAAGTTGCACCTTTCAGTGAACTGCCAGCAGACTTGTGTGTCTGGAAGAGACTGAGACACCCCTTCTCCCCCTCATTGTACAAGGCCCATTCTCAGGCTGTCCCTCTGTCAGGATGGACACACTCCTCTGTGCTGCCTTGCTGAGCAAATTGCAGAGATGCTGACGACCCAGTCCAAAATCAGGCTGGTTTGCAGCATAATTTTTTGAGACTCTTTATTCCAGGAGTTCACATGATGGAGTTTTTGTCAACACTTTTTTGCTGAATTCTGCAAAGCTGTGCAAAGTCTGCTCTGAGGTTTGGTCCCTATGTCTCCAGGCAGAATTCACTACAGGAAAAAAATCATTAAACAGCCACTATGGGAGAAAAAAAAGCATCAGGCAGAGAGCAAATAGGACAAAGAAATTGAGAAATTATCTTACTAACAAAATACTGAAATAAATATTAGAAGTTAGGATCTATGAGCATTCAAAGGTTAAAAACAAAGTCAAGAATAATAGCCAGTGCAAATGTTTGAAGTATAAAAATGGAAAGTAAATTTAAATTACTTTGAATAAGATTACATTTTCAGTTAATAAAAGGAACTAAATGAGACAATTATAACATCAGTTTGGTAGGACATTTTACACAATGTGGCATAAAATTAGACTTAAGGAATTAAACAAAATGACACCAAAAAGGTATACTGTAATATGAGTAGTGGTTCAAAGACAATTGATGTAAGATAATTTTAAATGAAAGAACATTGTTTTAGATTAACTCTCCTGTATCTCTGAAATTTGTAATAGGTCCATTCAGATTTAGTGATTTTATGCTCAAAGAGGAGGAAAGACAGCATACTAATCTTTGTTACAGGTAATAATTAACCAAGCAAACTTCTAAGTACAGTGAAGGGGAAAATACATAAAGGAATATTATCCACTTAAGAGTACTAGAGAAATAATCTAGAAGATATAATTCCCCTAGGGACAGATTCTCCATAGCAATAATATTGATAATAAAACCAAAATAAAATTTCACTTCCTAGGGAAAGTTTAAAAAAAGGATTTTGAAGCTAATACAGTAACAAATATGGTGTTCAGGATATTTGTCTAATACTTTCCCACTGAGAACTCAACTCAGACTTCAGCTGCCTAAGCGGCCTTGATCTTCTCACATCCTTGCTCCAGCATTTTTTTCCTAAAACTGAGCTCATTAGTGACAGACATCCTTCCTCAAGCAAAGTTTGTTATACCTTTCCTGCTACATTTATGTGAGATACTCTTCCAGGCACTGAAACACAAGACCTTAATAGACTGACAATATATATCCAATTGACCTCTGGCATGGCTTGCAATGTTGTTCTGCCCCGTGTTTTCCCTTGAAACACAAGAGCTACTTCTGGCAGAAGCTAAAATCATTGTTTTGACGATGTAAAATTAGGGATCTGGCTGTCTTCACCTATTGACTGACTTAGTCCTTAACTAAACTATTCTCCAGTGATTAGCTTACTGTAAGGAAAAACCATTATCTTCTTCCTGGAAGGACTCTGTTCAAATAAGTCACTTTAAGTACATTGAATCATACATTTCATAAAAAGCTTACTGGTCTCCTACTCACGTGCTACTCAGCCACACAAAAAAGAAGAATGCCTTTGGTTCATTACTTAATCATTCACTTGTGATTCTTGTACCAAATGTGACATTGTGAACCATTGACTATAGCCATGAAACTANAAAGAAGAATGCCTTTGGTTCATTAGTGATTCTTGTACCAAATGTGAACCCTTATCCAGTCATTGACTATAGCCATGAAACTGATCTTCAGTGCAAGCCACCTAAATTCACACATTCTGAATTAAACCCTCCAGACATATACTGCTATCACGTAGGCCAGAGCTTACTCAAATCTAGTGTGTAAGTTACCCTACTCTCACATTTTTCAGGTCCAAACAGAGGTGGTGTGTCTTCTATTACATTTTCTGAATCTCTGTCCTACTCATAAACAAATAACTACCTTGGAAAGCTCCCTACCTGTCTGGGAGACAGTCTGGAAATATTCTCTGTCTCTTGTGGTTTAAAATCCTTCATGCCCTCTGACACTTCTACTCTGGCTAATATAGTCCACATTTTGCCTAGAAGTAGTCTTTTTAAAAAATCAGATCAATACATTGATTGCCTAGATCTGCCCTGCACTCTATTAAAATTTGACAAATATTTCAGTCAGCAGCTGCAATCAGCAAAGTGCACCAAAATTAATACCTGAAAATATCTGGAAATATGTATAACAAATCGTAAATTATACAGAGAAATAAAATTTGTATTCATGAGAAAGGAGATACTCCAGCTTCCTTTTGACAGCTGTAACTACTGCATTTCAGCATATTTCAAGAAAGAATCTTTTTATAACCACATATTACTTCTAAAGTTTCCTTTTCTATGGGGCCATACTGATACTTAGCTTATGTTATCAAGTACAGGACATCTGTTTGTGCTATTTGAAAAAAAAAAAAAGTCAAATATCTGCCTTTAAAACATCTGTGGACAACCTAATTTTTGTGTATACTATTTTCCTGCTTCAGAAATTGGGTATCTAACAGTACCAGCCTCAGTTTCTCAAGCCTTATTTTCAATTACTCACTTACATTAGCCCTTACACAAACTGGACATCGTTGTAGATGTGCTTTAACCATAGTTCACTACATACATTGAGTACAAATGTAATTTTTTTAATCTTCCCGCTGACAAGTATTTTTTTCCCTTTCTTGCCTGTTAAGTCACTGCAGTGAATGTGACAGAAACACACTTGAATATCTTCACTTGTCTCCTGTTTCAGCTACATCATTTTCTGTACTGGTGTGTTTTCGGTTTTATCAGTTTCATGTATGTATTTGTTTATGCCTTTATTCCATTTGTATGATTTATAATGGTTTGTTCCATGTACCCCTCTGTAAATTCCCACCTTTCACTTGGTTTGTGCCTGCACCTGTCCCTGTCCATCAAAGATGTTTGTTAATGCCTTCCCCACACCTGCCCCTATCAATCATTCTGTACCCCTGTCCCTGGGACCTGTCCATCGCTCCCAGACCTCACCCTGGGTCCAGAAAGTTCCAGTGAGACCGTTGAGTGATTGGGCAGAATCCTGGCTGTTCCCTCCTCTGCTTTATTGGTTTGATATGATTTCTGTCTGTCATGTTCAGAGCCGCTCCCCCCAGTCCATGGATTGGTCCCTCACTGTGCCCTTTCCCTTGCTCCTCCCCTGAATTTAAGGTGCTGTACCAGGGCGATCTCTGCTCTGACTGGCAGACTCTCTGGTGGTTGGGTGGTCCCATGTGGATCCCAATAAACTCCAGTTGCTGTTCTTCCCTTATAGTCCTTCCTTTTATCCCTCGTCATTGTTCACGTTCCAGCAGCAGAAGCAACGGCAAGAACCCACAAGATGGGAAAGGTATCTCAGGATACTGGACTGTACTTTCTGCTAAAGCCAGGGTGTCAGGGCTAGCCTGGGCCAGGCAGGAGGAAACTCCTGAGAGACACCCAAACAGCTTTAATTTTCATTCTGTGGATACTACCTATAGTAGCATATTAGTTTACCTTCAGTTTTATCTTTATAGTAGTTTAACCAAACTATTGTGGTTTTCTGGTCATGCTTATCTACTTTTTCTATGGAATAAAAGAATTATGTAAACCAGTTGTGCTTTTATCCCTAAAATTACTTAGATTTTTCTAAAAGTGAGCATAGCTAAGATGGCAGTTTAAGGAAAACTCTTGAAGTATAAATATTTATAGATGTGTCTAGACTTCTCTATCAGTCAGTGCTCATTAATAAAGCATAAAATTTATTTGGCATCAAAAATGTCTCAGTATTTCCCCCACTGAGGTTAATAAATATATTTTCATATATTCTTGTACATTGCCTTGACTAAAATGTAAGTGAATGGTTTCTCTTGTCTTTTTTATTTCTCTTTTTTTAAAGTGACCAAACACAAAAGTGTAATACAACTCTCGCAGTCATAACTCTTTTCATTTCTCCCTTAGAGAAAGTGAAGATTGTTTAAACATATTGATGGGATGAATAAGGCCTTCAGTTCTCCCTCATTGCTGGGATAAATGTTTCTTGAAAAGCACTGTCTGGCTTTTCCTCAGTTCCTGACTCCTTTTTCTGAATTCACCTTCATGACCTATGTGCCTAGTCTTAGTGCTTGCTGCAATATCCCTGTACCAGTTTCTGTATTAAAATAATGAACATCCAATTTTCCCAGAGGTGAACAGTCCATTCATCTTTTGTCACAAAGATTATATCAAGGGCTTCATCAAAGCTATCAAGAGCCTCCTGTCTATGCTATATGTACTTTTTGATGCTTGCAGTTCTGACCAGCATATGTCAGATCAGATTCTCTCAGCTTTTCCCAGGAGCTTCAGGTTGTGCTCTGTTTTAAAATGGATGGTGGTTTTGTCTTACGCTTGTTAGAATTTGCTGAGCACCAACAATCATAGAAGCCTGGTTCAAATCTTCCCCCTAAGTGTTAATTTCCAGTCTTAAGGTTTTGTTCCTAATATGATTCAAGATTTATCAAAATCCTGCAGTGAGAAATCTCTAAAATGTTGAATTTATTTGTATTCTGTTGTTAAAAACATGTAACCCAGAAGTTGCATTTTTTACTAGGGTCCATCACTGTTTAAATAACAAAAATCTAATTTAAGTCAAGCAGAGAAGTGTGAACATGAAAAAATTAATTTGAAAAAGCAGTTGTTTTAAAGGGTATTATGGAACATGAAACCACCTTCAAACTATCTGTTACTGTGCTAACATGAAAATCTGCTTCAAATTCTTCTACTTACCTTTCTTATTTCCAGGAATTTTATCTTTGATGAAGCCAGGACTGATGAAACATCTTTGTTCATGTTAATTTACATATAGTCATAGTAACCTGTACTACTTGGGAGTTACTCTGGTCATAAATTTCTTGTAAATAGATTCTTCAGTGCAGACAGTATAAATTAGAACAGCATAAAAAACTTGGGTTTCTGTAGACCCTCCCCAAATTGCAATGGCAACCGCAAAGGTTATTTTGATTTGTTGGTGTATTGTAACTGCAAAATACTATTGAATTAATAGGAAAATGAAAGTAGAGGGAGTCATTTTATCAAGTGATTGATGTTTCTGCTTTTACTGTAAGTCACAGGAAAGTGGTTACCATCATCATCCATAGAGCTGCTTTTAAAATTAAAATTTCCTATCATAGTCAGTATTGTCCTTTCCACACAGCCATGGATTTTATCAGTATGCCCTTGTCTCATGCAGAACTTTGCTAAGAAAACAGTTTTCTTTATCCTCTACTCAAGGTAGTACTGCGAAGATGCAATGATTTCAGGTTACTTAGCAACATAGGCAATAAACATCTCTCTTTAAAAGATGACAGTCCCTCTTCCTAAGAAACATCCTGTCTCATTTTACTGCACTGGGGTTTGAGGGGCTGGATTCTTTTCTGTAAGACAGCATCCAACAGTCAATGACACTCCTCTAGAGATTGAATTTATCATAGGAGAAGAAAACAAAATTTTAGAAAGCAAAATGTCTTAATGGCTTTCATTCCAGAGAGGCATTTCCCCAGTTTTTCCATATAATTATCAAGAAGCTGATGGAATGGTGGTTGAGGAAGCAGGAAACTGAATGGCAGCTTCCAGGGGAGCTATACTGTGAGCTAGTGCTGTCAGCTGTTCCACAGCAGTGCTCCGTGGTGTCTCCTGAGGATGCCATCCCACAAAATAGCTGTGCTAGGCCCATGACCCAGCACTACAATGAGCATGAAGAAACTTACCTGCTTGATATCAAACTACCTCAGTGTTTTTCTGCTGCAAAAACCTGCCAATACTGTGTCATTGCTGATGTGTTATGAACCCACAACACCCAACTTGAACTCACAACATATGACTTCTTAGTAACTTGTTTTACAGCCTTGGCCGTAGCTTTGTCATTTACATATCTTGTATAAACTGTGTTCACATAATTAAATTTGAGCACTTGTTGTCAGAAAAATACTGAGCAAATTAAACTACAACGTCTCTTTAGTTCTAACATCATCTGTGACTCAGAATATTCCTGTGTAGTTCCACTTATGTCAGCAAAAATTACGGGGACAGTTCCAGTTCTGGATCAAATATTTATACCATTTGATCCAATTTCACTTTGTTTTCTTGGGGCCAAATTCGTTTCAGTCTGGGACATAGTATGTAGGAATAAGAGAAAACAACAGATCAGAGAAAGATATGTCAAAGGAAAACCTGTCATTCTTCGTAAAAAAGAAAAAAAGTGAATCTATCCTCACAGATGCAGTCCCCACAAGAGTCATCAAGAGAAAACCAAAAGATCCCATTCTTCTAAAGCCCTTTTTGTTGTCTTTATTATCTGTGATTCAGCTTTGGAATTAATTAGGACAGGTTTTATGACTACAATATTTTAAGGCTAAAAATAGAATGGGAGACTGTTCTATCATTTGCATTGCTGAACTCATTGGTGCCTTATGAATGAAATACTACTAAAACAAAATTTCTAGTAACTCTAGTAACTTCAGAACATTACTGAATATCTACTTTTTCTCTCCTATTTCATGACACTGCAAAAAGAATATGAGTCTGGTTTTGTAACTTTTGCTTGTTTTAATTTGATTTTTTTAAATTACAGGGGCTTCAAACAAGTCAACAACAGTATTAACTCAACCGTTACGATTTCAATGCTCAATGTCAGAAATTATGTAATTCTGGAAATAATCCTTGCAAAATTGCCCTTATTTTTTTTCACACTTAAGCAGCATGGCTTATCTACAGATAGCCATTCTTACTGATCAAGAATCTCATACAGCAGTATCAGTGCTGGGCACATATGGGGAAGAACATGCAATTTAACATTCACATTTGGCACCCTCAGTAGGATTCATCTGATTTGCAAAGGAGGCAGACAAGAAATGCAGCCATTAATAAAGATGATTCACTATGGTAGATGATCTTTGAAGCCTATACTTAAAAACATCAGATCTGCTTATATCTCCAAATTCTGCAACTATTTTTAAAAATGCATGGCAAGTAAGTAAGCTATTATGATGTAATAATAACTCAATAATTTAAAAAATTATACTCCAAAACCTAGATATATTCTCTTGATTCCCTTGATTTGCAGAAAGCTTTCAAAAGAAAAAAATATTGATGTGGTCTAGATTTAGACTTGTTTGGATAACATCCAGCTCCCTGGATTTCTAGTTAAGGATTCCACTGCTCTGTTGAATCAGATTTCACAGGATGAGGTTAAAGACACAAATTACTTCTTTAAATTACCAATGGTCTCCAGAAAGAAATGGCTTGGAGTTTATTTTTATGAAAGTGTTTAGATCCCTCAAAATAAAAATTTATGAAATACTGAAATTATGGTTTAAAGAGAAGTTCAATGTGCTTTGAATAAATAGAAATAAAATGGACCTCAGGAACATCAAAGCAGATTTTTCGCTACACAATAACCACAGTACTTAGTGTGATATTCAATTGATAGTAAGGGGCAGATAAACTTAAATGACTAACAGATCTGTGCAAAGAAGAATACTGAAAAATTAACATTGTTCAGAAGACTAAATGGAGATAAAGTTTCCCAGATCCATGCTGTCTGGGAAAAATATAACTCTGTGCTTTTTTTTTAATGGACCAATATACAAAAGTGCTTAGTACTCTAATTTCACCTACCCTAACAATTAAATTGTGGCCGATCAAGAAATCTCCCAACATAGTTTGAATCAGACTCCAGCCCAATGATAGCAGCTAAGGTGTACACTAATCACAGATTAATTTGTGGAAAAAACAATGCAGCATTTCTGGTGTTCAGTAAAGCCCCAAAACACTTTTTCTATGCTCTCTGTTCATTCTTAGTTATCTGCTGTCAGTTCCCATCATAGGCAAGATGCAAAGTTTTCGGATTGTGCAAGTCTGGCCAATCCTACCTAAGTTTGAGACTAGAGGCAACTGCAGTTCCACTGAGGCCATTGATGTGGCACTTGGAGGATATTTAGCATAAGATTTAGAAAAAAATATATATATTTCACTGTATTTTGTCATTGCTTTTAAGAATGTTTCTACAAACCAGAGCAGCACCCAAAACAAAAATATGAAATATTTTTTGTATGCTGAAAAAACCCTGAAATTTATTAATCCACTTTGTACACTTTTTAAATTTCAGGAAATTTTTAAAAATTCTGTATGAGGAAAAGATGTTGAAGTATCTTTCTGAAAATCTGCACTGATTTTCACTATTCCCTGAATAGCTTAAATTAATCCCACATGTGAATGAACCATTTTGCTGGTATTCCTGCTTCTTGCTGTATGCCAGCACAATCAAATACTACCAAGTGTGCAGCCATGTCTTTTCTGAACAGAGCAGCACAGACACCTGCCATCAAAGAGCAGACATTCACTCTGCTTGCTGAGGATTTATTTAGCTTTCAACTCCATGTACAGATGAACAGATGAACAAGAAGGAATAACCTTCTTGATGAGGAGAAGATGCCTTTAGTTCACCTACTCTATTCCATTGTATTTTGATAAATTTTGAACTTTTATATATCTTTTAATATCTCTAATCCCACTTCCCCTCCCTACTTTTTCTTATTTTTGTTTACTTTATCATTTTGCCTTTATCTTCTCTCCCAGTTTCTCATGACTCATGTAATTTTCATTACATTACCAGTTCTGAAAACAGTGAGAAATCTGTCAAGAATAGACATAAATGAGATGTAATAGAAGAACATTTGGGATTTATTTCAGCAATCTGTGTGATATTAAAGAGATGAAGAAGAAAAGAGAATGCTTGTTTAATGTATGCTAAAGACAATGCTAGACAAAGTGAAGAATATATAAGGACAATCTATTCCTCCTCAGATTAGCGTGTTCAATCAAAACTTTACTACATATACCATTGTGCCAGCTGTGACATTTTTAAGAATGGAAAGGCAGGATTTGTTCATGAAAATCTTCTGCAGTTATTGACATTATTATTTATTCTGAACAATTTATATGCTTGGTTTTTCACTAAAGAAAGGAAAAGTAAAAATCTTGGCTCAAAGATTTGATGATGATGATGATGAACATTTCTGTAGTAAATCAACTGGGTAGACTTCTGCTGATGTTGTGTCTCCACATGAGGCCAGGAAACTGCTGCCATAGGCAACTTGCAGGGTCAGGTCTTTGTTAAAAATCCCAAACAATAAATGAAATAAACCATCATATTAATTTCAAAAGAATAAAAATGAGTGCAGCTCCTCACACATATATTTTGGCATCTCTTCATTTTAACATATATTCTTTTCAAAAATATTTTATATAGAAGTGAATATGCTTTTCTTATTCTTACAAATTCAGTAGTGATGCTTCCACTCTTCAGCAGATTCTCATAACCCAGGAGTTTGACAGAGGCCAGTTTCCTTCATACGGGAATTCTAATTCCTCATAGGTGTGTAACAAACAGTCACCAAAGCCCAGCCCCAGCCAGACCCTAGCAGACTTCCTCACAGCAGGAAATTATGCAGGAAAGATGCAAAATTCTGGAGAAATCCTAGGTAGAAGAACAAGAAACAGCACAGGACCTGAAGTACAACATGTCAACAATCAAGAGTGGAACGATTTGGCAGCAAAGACCTCCCATGCTGAATCAGACGGTAGGTCCATTACCAAAACAGACAAAGTAGAAACAAATGAATCATTAAGAGGCCTGTGAAATGTGTGGGCTTGAAAAACAAAATTAGACTATGAAGAATGTTTTGGAGTTACAAAGCTGTATATGTTCAGCAGAATAAGGCTTCAGCATGAGTGAAGATAATTCCTTTGAAAGTCTTCACTAGTATGAGAAGGTTACTCCTCTTAAATAAGTATTTATTAAAGCAAAAATCTCCATCATTTATCAACACCTCTGTCTGTGGTTCTAAATTATGCTTTCCGGTTCCTGATAGTAATAATGGTAATATTTCATTGAATTAGGCTGAAGATTACCAGAAGAAGACAAAAAAAGTGTCAGGAAACAGCAAACTAAGAGATAACATCAGAAGAATAGTATTTATTTTATGGAAGAAAAGTAAAGATCCAAAATACTTTCTGAATCCAACAGAAATATCAGTAGATTTAAAGCATTCTATGAAATGCTGATAACTTTTCTTCAATCCTGCTGTAAATTATGTATTGCTGTATGCATAGAATAAGGAAGTTCTTGTATACGTATGAAATATGAATATTTGCATTTGCTTCCAGTTTGGTTTTAAAGTAAGAAGAAATTCAGATGACTAGATTTGTGTCATACTGACTCAGTAATGTGCAAAGATTAGAAATATTGTTAATATTTTATTGTAAAAAAATTCTATCAGACTCTTCTCGTTGTTTTATATTGAATGGCTTTTTGATTTTTCATTTTGTGTTGTATACTGACAAAGAAGCTCCTGAAGAAATCATAGAATCATCAGACTCTAAGCTACTAGCCATGGTAAAGGTGGTTTTCTGTCTCTCTGTTATGTATCTGATATGGCTTTCCTGTTAAAGAAAGTTATCAGGAATTCAGAGCCCTTTATACCTTCAGTGTGTAACCTAGTCATAAAAAATATTTGCAAACTGCCTATTTGAAGGTTCTGTGTTAGAGATCACAACTGCTTTGCTGTAGGCAGTCTGGACATGGAAGCCCACAGTAATAGTAATTCTGCATTTCTCAGATCTCTATGCTTTGTTGCCACCATGTGACAGCTGTGTCAGCCACCTGTCAAATGCAGTGGGATACAGCCTGTGTCACTCCCATTCACCACACATGACATGCTACCTCACTCACCTTGTCCTGTAAGAGTCAGGCACCTTGTTCAAACCTGCTACCCGTGCCAATACAGAGAAATAAGCACACTGGCAGAATGGGTGCCACTATTTTCAGCAACAGCTTTAGTAACACGAACTGTCATCTGATAGCCCTTATCTTTCTCCAGCAGTTGCACTGGAATCTGAAGAGACTGACTTCTACTTGACACTGTTAATTACTGTTAATTAAAATTAACGAAAATAAGACCCACTGCTATTAACAAAACTGCAAGCAAAAGGAAGTTTCTATGATTTCCCCCTTATCAAGCTACTCAAAAGCAGTTCTTCCCTTTTAACACCTCTACTCAAGAGAATTTTTTTAAAATTAAAGAAAGCCATGCACTTTAATATTGGATGTTTCTTCTTTATGGATTTACAGTGAAAAGTCAGTCTGTAGGAATAAATTAATTAGCATAAAAATACCACAAATATTTGTAGGTAAGATTTTACCTACACTATTTTGAAGGCTTTTAACTACAATAGACTAAAAGACTGAAAGTGACAGGCATGGTCTGATACTGTCCATACTATATTATAAATGATATTGCATAGGTAGTTGCTTCCACTAAGTTTCAGTTTTAGCACAACAAAAATATGTTAAAAGTTACATTCTCTAGCTCCACATTTTTATTAGATTTATACTTTTTTCTAACACTTACATTTTCAGCTTCATAAGCGTTCTTTAATATTGCACTTTTAAAGAGCAATGCAGTTCCTTAGGTGGAGAAGGCTTCTTAGAAAATTTGGGTAAATTTTTCACTTCTACCTATCATGTCATACCATACCATACAATTCCTATCATAATACAGCCCTCAATCCTGTGTTGAATGTTTTCCATGTGATATGCCAAATATGGAATGTTCAACGATTTTCTTTGGACACTCCATGCTAGACAATATTCATACACAGCACAGCTAATTGCTATCCTTCATCAAGTAATTTGCATTTTCCCTTCCAGAGCTTTAATTTCAGTTAGCCAGTAAAGCTAACCATTTGAGATTTGCAAACATCACCACTAAGCTTAACCTATCATATTCTCAGGATACAGGAAGAAATGTAATGCTGTACACATATATATTCCAGTTTCATATATCTATTCCCAATCTATATTCAGATAATTTTTCCCCTTCACAAGGAATTTGCACAGCAGAATAATTAAATCTATGAGAGAATTTTGGTAAACTAAAAGTAGGGTTACTTTGAATAACTTCTAGTATTACTCCAAGAGATTTATAGAAAGTTCCTCTTCACAAAGCACAAAAGCATCCCAAAAGAGTGTTATTCTAAGAATATTTGCTATGTAGGAAGTGGATATAAAGCAGAAGATCAGTAGACACTTTGTATTAGCATAAAAGAGTTGCTTTGGGGTGCTTTTGGGTGTAAGAAATGAGTATTTTTTGTTTCAAATAAAGATTATCTTATCAAATAATCCAAGAGACCTGTAAGTAATCTGTGGACATATAGAAGTTCTTGCAGCCAAAGAAGATAATCATCTTCACAATTACTCTGTGATTCACATTAGGTTCAGGGTATCTCTTGACTCTCTCACAGATATACTTTCGTCTTATTTCTGTCAGTTGAATGCATACAGTGTTTTTGGCTGTCATTAACAAGACAGGTCAAGAAAGCACTTGTCAAGTCTATGTTTCCTGACAATTTTCATTTACCACCTCATTGACAGACAGGTTTTCCTGCTTATTCAAACACATTTCTGTATTTTCTATCAAGGTCTTTTGTACTTGAGATGTTTAGTTTAAAATTAAAATATTCAGTATTTGACAATCTTATCAGAAAAATTCTCAAGCCCTCTGTTTACCCAAGATGTAAATCAAGGTGGTTTTGATTTTAAATCAATTTCAGGCTTTTAACTGGCACTATATTTTACACTAATTTTTCATCATTCAGGAAATATCACATCTGCCACTCTGGTAGAAATGTTTTCTTGGTGCATTTCGCCCTCCTCCACCCTTTTAATGTAGTCATACCTGGCCACTGGCCATATGGTTTTATAGACAACCGACAACTTACCTCATATGAAGGAAGCAAAAATAAATGCAGCTACTTGATTTGCTGTGTGTTATACAATTCTAATAATTGCAATCAGGGGAGGAACTAAAAAATTTTTGTGTCCTTTTAAGAACTAACTAGTGGTTTGCTCTCTACAAAAATCATCCCTTAAAAAACAAAGAAATTCCTTATAACTAAAGTGAGATTTTCAACTAAAGTGGGATTTCAAAGGAAAGAAGGAGAAGGAGAATTTATAGTGGAGCAAGGACAGAGAAGTAAACTCTGCACAAAGGTGTCTCCCATGGAGTGCAGTTAAGCGCATTTTTCCCAGTGTAGAACATCTAAAGTAGTACATGGCCTTGGCTTTTTTCTTTCTGACAGTTAGTAGAATCAATGCTGGACACATGTATGCAAATGCCTATTTCGGGCCGGTAAGATTTTCTGAGGTTATTTATAACATAACCAGGCAAACCTTTCAGAATATTAATGTGCTATAAATGACCTTTCAAAAAGCTTCAAGCTTCAAAGTTACACCAACCATGACAATACAGCTCTGCAGAACTGCATCTGCTCTCAGAGTACTCCCTGCCAGAGCTGGAATCCATTGCTTCAGTATCCATCCTGTGACAGGAGGGACAGCAGGTCTGAACTTGGAGACCATAGTCTGCCAAGGACAACAAAATGTCAAACAGTATATTTGCTCTAATTTCATGTTGTTTTACCTGGAATGCAATAAAGAAAGACTTAATTTCAGCCTTGAAACTGCCCACATGAAGGAGCAGTAATTGATTTCTCTCACTGAAAACAAATAGTTTGTATTTTACTGGGAATCTTTAATGGATCTAGAGGACTGATTTAGTAGGTCATAATTGCTATCCTTTGTCTAGTCCTATCTGATATCCTTAAGCTTCCTTCTCAGAAAATAAAGATGCATTATAGCTATGCTGGAGAATGTGAGCACCTATTCTGTTCTTTTACTTTAAAAAATAATTCATTTTATTGCTACATTACTGACTACCAACTAAATATTAACTGGAAATACAGCTCTGTGAATAAATACCTAAGTATTCTCTAGGGTTAATAAAAGCCGTCTTTAATACACTACAAGCAATGGCTTTTAAATTGCTTCTCTCTCTGTTAAAGTTAGTTACCCCTTTCTTTTAAAAGTAAATCATGTACTATCAAAGGGAGCATAAGTTAGATTATGAAGTTTTTCAAGTAATCAACAGTAATGTTCTGTAATTCTTATATATGCACTTTCCCACTTTCATGTACCATGATGGGTATTTTTGGTCTAAATCAGATGTAACAGTTGGTGTGGGGGTGGCCATGCTCACTCTGTACTTGGCACTGGTGAGGCCACACCTCAAGCGTTGTGTCCAGTTTTGCCCTTCACTACAAGAAAGATGTTGATGTGCTGGAACAAATCCACAGAAGGACAACGAAGCTGGTGAAAAATCTGGAGAGTGAGACATAAGAGAAGTGGTTGAGGAAGTTGTCATCATTCAGTCTGGAGAAAGGGAGGCTCAGGGGACATCTTATCACTCTACACAATCACCTGAAAGGAGGCTGTGGCCAGGTGGGATTTGGCCTTTTCTCCCAGGCATTCAGCGATAGGACAAGAGGAAATGGTCTCAAGCTGCAACAGGAGAGGTTCAGGTTGGACTTCAGGAAGATTTCTTCACCGAAAGGGTTGTCAGGCATTGGAATGAGCTGCCCAGGGAGGTGGTGGAGTCACCAGCCCTAGAGGTATTCAAGAAACGACTGGATGTGGCATTTAATGCTATGGTCTAGTTGACATGGTGGGATTTAATCAAAGATTGAACTCAATGATCTTGGAGGTCTTTCACAATCTTAATGATTCCTCTATTCACCTACTGTAATATAGAGCTAAGTTCTGAAAATTCTGTACTCTATCAGCAGTCCAAAAGTAAAAAAAAAATAAGTGTACTCTCTATAACTGTTGCATAAAAGGACAGCAGTTATTATTCTTCTAAGGACATCATCAGAAACAGGAGCAATAACATTTCATCTTCTACAGATTCAAATATCTTACTGAGAAGGTAGCTTAGTGGAAACCTGATGGGCTGTAATTACTTTTGATGCTGTAATGTTTGTGTGTATCTTTATTTTTAAGACTCCATTATGCTAAGCACTGTATACACACATGGGAGAAAGTGTGATCCACACCATCAAAGGAGCTGACCTGTAAAATAAATTACTACAGGAATTTCAGCAGTCTGGAAGTGAGATGGGAAGCCACAGAAAAAGAAACAAAGGTATTGCACAACATGACGGTAGGTGATACAGCAGTCTAATGAGTAAAAACTCAAGCAAGGAGAAAAGATCCCTTAGCATAAGTCTGTTTAAACATTTATGGTATTAGGCACTGAGGGGCACACCTCATTTTCTGCAGGAGTTTCTTCCTCCATTAGAGACAGTCAGCTCAAAAGAATCTTTTTCTGCTGTCTTAACCCAAATGATGAAGCTGAAAAGTGAGACTAGGAGCTGAAAACAAGCCTCTTTAAAAATAAAAATTTGATATTTGAAGGCTTGGTACATTTAGGGCTTGTGAGCAGTAAAACACCAGGATATTGATTGCTGCTCTTCTGATGACCTATCATAATAAAACCCAGATCCACGGTTAAATACAAAATTATATCAACTAATTTTTGGAATTCCTTTAATGGCAACTTGTATACTACAGTATCCCAGTGCCAAACCATTCTAATTTAATGCACTTACCAAATCCCCCTATTGCTATGACTATAGGAATGAACAATAAAAGTCATTGAAACAATGCTACTTTCATGCCCACATCAGTGCCACTTTGTGCACCCAGAACATCTGGTATTTATGGTACACAAGCAGAAAGGGACACAGAAATCCATAATGTATTTTAAAAGGAAACGTAGTTACAACATTACCTATGGAAGAAGTACACACTTTATTTCTCCAAAAAGCCAATCAAGTATTAATGAATGCTCAGGATTCTGGAAGACAGTCAAATAATCCAGTTGCTCTGCACAGAAAGTTTCCTGAAAAGTTGTGTAACCTACACTGTATTTTTCAATATTTTGCCTTGGACCTTATCCTCAGGACATAAAATATTAAAGTAGGATCCTTAAAGGCTGCCTTTGACTTTGAAAAACATACAGTATAGGTATGAGCAGGTCTTATGTTGGGAAGCATCCTATTTTTCATGTTCAGTCCTTCCCAACTTGAGCAATAATGTTTTAATGGATTAAACACAGGAGAAGGAATTAGAAGATGAATGTTTGACTATTAGCTTAGTGTTAACATGACAATTCAGTTTCCTAAAACAGTTTTCCTATTGAGAAAGCAGGAATAACATTTTGTCACCACTTTCACCTTTGTAGGTTTCAAGCCTCAAACAATCATTGTTAGATAATATGAAAACCTCAGATAAAATAATGGAAAAAAAAAAGTCAGATTACCTAGGTCATGCAGCTAGAAGATAATACTCAGACTACTGTTCAGAAGAAGTCCTGAATTTAGATTTTGCTTAGTCCTTTCTGAGGACTATCAGTGGCTGATCATATCTTTCTGTCTTTAAGCAATATTCCTGTAACTTTCCTTCATTAAATACATACTTAAAGATATAGATCTGGGAATAGCATACTCAACCTCAGAATTGTTTCTGAGTATACACAAAGAACTTCAGTTCACACCGATATCCATCTCTTGCCAGAGCTGCAGGGCTGAGTGACCACAGGAAGTCAAAACTAGGCCTCTTTGGCAATGAAGATTACTAAACTTGCTGGCTCTTAATGCACCATAAATTTCAATTTTCTGAAATATTAGCAGCAGCTTGGATGAGAAGCAGCCTTTCCACTTTAATTGTGTAAAAGACAAGGTAGCTCCAAGGTAGCAACCTGAGGTGCAACTCTTAAGTTCTCTACAACCCTGTCCTACCTGAGGGACAACCCTGGAAAATGGTGCCTGGAAACCACCTGCCTTGTCTTCCAGTGATTATGACTGGTAGATTGACCCTAAACCAGAAAATTGTCAGAAAAACAGACAGGAATGAAGAAGTTTCTTGTACCCTCTGCTACTTAGTACATACTGTTCTTCAGAATTTGTGTTAAACCTCTCTAAAAATATCTCACAGAATAAATGATCCTTCTCTCCCCATAAATGTTCTTTTCTCTAGAAGCTAAAGATAAAGACACTGTTGGTCTGAGTTGATGGAGAAAGGCAGCTAATCTAAGGTGGCTCAAAGGATAATTCAAAATCAAGCCTTTTTGGACAAATTTGCAAAATAAAGCCAAAGGCAGTGATTATGGGGATAATACTTTTTCAATTTTACAACCTAATAAGGAAAAAAGATGCATTCTAAAGCAAGAAAAGTCCTTTTAATTACCTTCCATTTGGGGAAAAGGAAAGAAAAAAGCAACCTTGCACCACAGTTGATTCTGAGAGTTTATGATCCACTTACTTGGATTTCATGTTACATCTTCTTTACTTGGGAAATGAAGTTGCTTGTTCATATACTTTGTAGAGTACAATATAGAAAATACAGATCTTTACACACAGTCACAGATAAAACCACCAGCTGGACAAATTCTTTGTAAATATGCCTAATATCTCTAAATAGGAGTCACATAATTTTTTCCACCTGGTTTATCTTTAAATAAATTTAAAAGTGCTAACGTGGGAAAAGAAGCCATTCTGGCCAGAAAACATTTCATCTCACTTTTCTTTAGTATTTTTGGTGGGTTTTTTCCCTGTCTCTGGAATAATATTGCAAGCTAAAAAGCAGTATGTTAATAAGAATGAAAAAGAAATCTAAATTTATAAACTGACTTCTCTTTAAAAAGTTATTATAAGACAATCTTTTTATCACTACGTGTTCTGTACTGGGAAATACTCTGAGAATGGGATACAAGCTTTTCCATAGGGCTGCACACAATTGAGGAATAACCCATATTTAGAGGAAAATATCTGCAGTCAATCAAGACTCTTAGCAAAAATATGAGATCTTAATCCTCAAAGTCTTAAGCTATTTTTACTGTTTTTAAACAAATGTGAAATAACTGTGTATAATGTAATTTTGAGCTAATACCCATTGTGTTTCAACATATTGTTTCAGGCTCAGCGAGAGTAATACCATTCACTCAGGTTCAAGTGGGTGAAAAATGAGGCTCACATTCAGGTGTCTGCACAGCCCCATGTAGACAGACTCAACAATGTTTCTCAGTCCTTGTCTCTCCTGTCAAGTTGACTGGTAGACAGACTGTATATTTTTTCCTATATGAAGATAAAATGCTCTGTATTTTCTTGCAGGTTAAAAAATGCCTCCCTGTCATTTAATTGAAAAAATGCATAGCTCATATTGACTGAACTTTTATTTCAGTGTCAGAAAAACTTATAGAGAAGCTCTTTAACAAGGTAGTTTGGTAAGAATAAATGAGACTATACTTAAATGAGATTTGCAAGATCACCTTTATTCCATAACTTCAAAAGGTAAAAACTCCCATATCCCCATTATTCCTGTCAATTCATGTTTTGTCTCCATACTAAAGTACTGAAGAAGCCACCAGCCTTCTCTTAAAAAGATGTCACCCAACCAGATATTCACATAAGTAGAGTACCACTAAGCCAACTGCAGAATTATAACTGGCAAGTTTAATTTTGTCATGCAGCTAGAAAAGGCAAAAATTGTTCAGAGAAATTACAGTGTTGCAGAACCATTAGTCCTAGTAAATGCTTAGGAGAGTTTTGAAATTCCTAGATACCATAAATAAATAAGCAACTTTGGATCAGGAAGGTTTGATTAACATTAAATATATTCAAGGTTGAGGGCTGGAACCTCACTGCCATCTGCTTATTAAGTTGGTTGTGACTTTTACCCTCCTTGTTAATTTAATTTTATTTCTCATTAAATTATAATTCAAAAAATCACATCAATCATTTTAAGAACATTATTGTTTAAAATCTTAACTGGAAGTTGTTTGATCCAGATACTGGTTACAATACTACCAGATTAATTATTTGTGATTTTGCTTTGCATTTGCAATAAGGCAACATTTTACTTTAGAATAAACTGCCTAGGAAACTGTCTAACTTAAGCTGACATTACTTACACAGCGTTGTATAAGATTACTTACAAGAAACCCCACTGATCAAAATATTTATTTTCTGGTCACAGTTGCTCTAATTAAAATATTTTCACTGTTCTTTTTCAATATTTCTCGTTCATAGACTGTCCTTTTACTTAATTTCTCATTTCTGTACTGTTCTGAGTCTTGATTGAGGTTGTGGACTCCTTATCCTGAGGATATCAAGGCCAGGCTGCATGAGCCTCTGAGAAACGTGGTCTAGTGGAACATGTCCCTGCCCACACCAGAGGGGTTGGAACCAGATGATCTTTAACATGTGTTCCAACCCAAACCATTCTATGAGTCTATGATTCTATGAGTTTGTCTTCTCACACAGCTAACCTACTACACTCTAATTTTAGACATTCCCTAGGAGATGAGATAATCTTACCTGGTAACTATTTTTCTTTTCTCTATCTTTTTTCTTGTTTTTTTTGTTTTGGTTTTTTTTGTTTTGTTTTTTTTTTTAATAAAATAAGACCTACCAAGAGAACAGAGCGAAAACTTGACACCTACCTGTAAAGAGCAACTTTATTTTTAGGGCGCACAGTATTCTGGGTCTGGTTGGGAAGGAGTTAATTTTCTTCCCAGCAGCCCATACGGTGTCTTGCATGTGTGACAGAAATGGTGTTGACAACAGAGCAGCATTCTATCTGTGACTGAACAGTGCTTGCATAACATCAGTGTCTTTCTTGTTTCTCACTTTATTCCACCTGCAAGTAGGCTGTGGGTGGGCAAGAGGTTGGGAGAGAACACAGGCAGAACACCTGACTCATAGTTGATAACTTCATCAATGACAAAAACCAGAGTAAGAGAACACAACCTTCAAAACAGGTGTATAACCTACCTTAAACCAAGGCAATGTTTATAAAAAGAAAATATAGTAATTTATAGTAATTAAATTGAATTACTAGAAATACTTATGATTTGAGCTTGATATCTGGGATGTAGTGCAAGCTAAATATTTTGAATAGAGGCACTATGATTCCATAATTCCATTATTTATCAAGGAACTTACCTACAATTTACAACCGGTAAATTTTTATTCTAACTTTTCTCATTTATTATTTTAGTTCTTCATGTTTTCTCATGGCACTGATTTTAAAAAGATCTCAAAAAAAAAAGATTTTGTCTGTCTTCAGGCTCTGTTCATTTATGCACATTTCTGTTATCACAGGCCTATAATGATCAACTTCAATTTGTTTTTCCTGCAATTGAAAAACTGATTTATTATCCAACTCCATACTTTTAAAATAATTTCAATTTACACACGAGCTGAATACCACAGGTCATACATTCTTGCACATGGGTTCATTGGATATATGTGAATTTATTGATTTTTGGGTTTAGTGAGGAGAAGACAGAGGAATCCTGTACATGTAATGCAAATGTAGGCACTTAATTGAACAGTCATTTGGGGTTATGTGAATGTAAATAAGGATGAATGGGATTCATTAAACACTCATAGAAAGTAATTCATTGGTTAATGTACTTTTTGTTCACTACAGGATCTAGCTGGGGTAGTGGAATTGCTGTTAAAGGTATAAATTTATGTTCAGCTATATCATCTGCACTAATTTCAGAGACTGAAAAAACAATGACACCAGAGTAATTGACACTTAGTTCTCTAAGTCCCCTTTATAACATTTGAAAAGATTTAGTAAATCTGAAAGGATAATTCATTCCATTAAAAGTAAAATAATTATAGGTGATACAAATTCCCCCAGTAAAGCTTCTCTTTCATTACTAACTTAGACTAGATGCCAGAAGGCTTATGTTAGTGGAAATTAATCCCCTCTAAAGTCACCTCTTCAGTTTCAGAACATGTGGTTTTGGTATTTCAGTAGCTCAACACAATGTTGTAAGAAGTGAAATATCAGATTAAATCTTCAAGTTTAGACAGTAAAATGTAGAATTTATAAATTATTATTTAGAAATTTTTAGGCTGTATCTGTTACCAGAGGTTGGCCCTGGTAATGACTGTAATCCTGAACACACTATGAAATCCTTACTGCCTTCATCCACCCAGGTAGAAAACAGCCAAACACCTCAGCTGAAGTAGTCCATTGCCTCAAATAGGAGTATTCAGATGTTTTAAGGTAAGCATTTATGTGAGTGCTTTGATCATGGTCAAAGCATTCTCCAGGTTTCCTGGAAGCTTCTTTATCCTTGTCCCAGCCTTGCAGAATGGACTTTTTCATGTAAAAAAAGATCACATGTAATTTCTCTTCACCAAAACCAAATTCTGCATCTTCTGAGACTATTTCACTTGAAGCAGCTATACATCTTTCTTACCTTTGACTGTCCCTTTTTATCCTCCATTTACTATAGTGCTAAAATGCATTTTCTATTTCTTAAAAAATGCAGAGATATAGTAATAATACTTGTTAAGGACCTGCTATAACAGCCTTTGAAATCAGTGGGAGTTTCTCCATTGACTTCAGCAGGTTTTGCACTGAATTCTAAAAGATTAAAGTTAGGGAAAAGCAATTAAAGAGTTCTCTCATCAATAGCATAAAAGTTCAGAATATCTGTGTATTAATTCTACTGCAAACAATGGCAAAATAACTTTATTTGTCTAAAATGAATTATTCTTAGCCTCTATCATATAAACAATTCCAATAATCACCATGTACATATACAAATATATAAAATGTACAAATGTGTATAGTAACTAAAAATGAAATTATAATTTAATGGATGTAATGAGATGTAAGTATTAATAACCTCATTTAAAAGTCTGATGAATACAAAAGCTCTCACGTTATAATTACTCTCAGAAAGAAAAATCTTGTTAATCTGGTGAGAAGCTGATGACATAGAAAATTATAAATAATGAAAACATTGTACAAATTAATTATAGATTAGGACAGAATAGTTTTTATTTAATAATAGAAAGATCATTTTTGGCAGAGAGTAAGTATGATCATAGAATAATAGAATGTTTTGGGTTAGAAGGGATGATTCTTCTGGAGACTCTTCTAATTATTAGACTTCTTTGCTCTCCTATGATCCTCAATTTTTAAAAAAGACCCAATCTTTCTCTTACAACAGGTCTAAATGAAGCTAGATGCTGGCCAGCAGCATCCTACAAATACTGCATTAACTGAATACTAATGAAATTTCTTTCAAAAAATTTTGAGGCTGCGAAAGACTAATGGGGGATTTTTCAAAATGGAGATTAAAACAAACACAATTACTTGGGCAATTTTAGGCAATCAAGTTTGTGGTATTCATATTGACTTGTTGTGTATAATTAGCGACTATTATATTGGTTAAGTTAATTCTGAAGACACATTGGTTTTTTATTAATCCAATCTACTTATCTGTAGAGGCATAGCTGCTGGAATAGAAAACTAAAAAGATGAGGCTACCACTATTTTTCCTATTTGGCAAAAAAAATTCATTATTTCTGTATCATACAAGGTATGCCACAATATTCTATATTTGCATTTTTAGTTAACTTTCATTAATATCTGTATCCCCATCATCATCTTCCCATGTCCTTTAGTAACAGACCTAATCTAGAACATATTGAACATATTTTGCATATAAATTCCAGAAAGCATAAAATACAAGTTTATCTTTGCCTTCAATTAGCATCATTATTTCTGTTGACAGTTCCTTGAAGATTCAAACGGGAGAAACTGCTTTTATTAATCGTGGCAAGAAATGCTAAGACAGCCCATGGGAGAATCCTTCTTTTACTTATTGGCTTTTTGTACAAGCTGTATTGGCAAAGTCATTTCACATGTTTAATGGATGACTCCAGCCTGTAAAATGTATTGGTCAAGGTAGGTCATATAGTGTAGTATTTACAGATATTGAGCCAGACAGGTTCAGTAACTAGAGTAGTTAAATAATGATGACAAAAGGCTGCATGTTTACCCTTGCTTTTTATGCCTTCCATAATTATTTTTGTGCCATCAGAAATTTAATGCTCTGATGCAGTCAAAAGATCAGGCTTTAATTACTTTCTGGTCAAAGTTGACATTATGTTGTAATTTTTAAAACCTGTCATCATCAAAAGCTTAATTTTACCTGATAAAGACTGAAGTTGTGCCATCATGAAGGCTGGAATCATTTGTGTCCAAAAACAAGATGTAAAGTGTCTGTGGCAGCAGCAGTAAAGTAATTAGGAAAAATGCCATCATTTTAAAATAAAAAGCATTCATAGTAGAAGCATTCAGTTAGCAACCATCTATTAGAACTGAGTCCAGTAGTCTGCCTTTGTCTCGAGATTTGGGTTTTCTAGTGCTGTAATGTTCCTCTAATGCCAATCTACCATCATGAAAGAAATACTGAAATTCAGACAATGTCATGTAAAGTTAAGAGGCTATCAGTAAAAGACACTTTGGTATCTAACAAACAGCACCTTTCCCCTTTAACTTGGATTAGCTATTTACACTTTCCAGTTTGAATTTGGACTGGGTCACTCTCCATTGGTGAGAGGCATTGAGTGCCCACTAATCCTCAATAGTTTGCTGTCTCACCTGTGGGGTTTACCTTCATTCTGTCATTGATTTAAAGTTCACTAATGTCATTCAGTATTTCTACATAGGCAGCAGGAAGAGATGCATATGGTTGTTCTTTCCCATGCATTGATTTGCCAAAAACTAGCCAGCTTTATTAACATTCTCACAGTACCAGAGTGAAGCTACTGAATTCTTTAGAGGGGTATCAGTCTACTATTTGGGTCTGTATTAGTGCACCTACATGTCTTCCCAAATTTTCTTCAGTAAATCCACAGTTCTTACAGTGCCTTTCATTTGTGCTTTCTTTACCTATGCAAACAAAGTCTCTCTATCCCTGTGCTTCATAGCTGTACCCTTCTCTGCCACCCTGTCTGCTGCCCTGCTTTCCCACAAGGGAAGACACGCTCTGGAGGGGAAGTGCAGACAGTGCACCCATGTAGATGGGTGACAGCTGGGAGTTTCACACAGTGATGAACTGGGAGTGCCAGAACTAGCTGCTGACAAGGATCACAATGCCTGAGGAATACTGCTTTAAGGTAAGAGCCTTCCCCTTGCCATTCCTGACCAGTGAAAACACACTTAGCAAAGCAAGGCTTTGTCATGCAATTTGGGAGAAAATATGAACATACAAAAAAATTGTTGTTTTTTTTTTTAGTCCTCACAGGAATACATTTTGAGCACTAGGCAGAAAACCACACCGAACTCTTCAGACAATGTTTCTTATGCTGTAAACATAATGACAATAATTTTGTAAGTATTCAAGTAAGTAAACACAATGACAAATAATGAAATAAAGCTCTGCATTTTATAGAAAAGATAACTGTAATTGTGATAAAAAGGGATGAACAGAATATTATATTAAAGTGCTCTTTAAATGCAGAAGTAGTTACTTCAAAACAAAGTGAAAGGACTCTGCCAACAAGGTTTTCAAAGTTAAATAAATCTTCTTGTGTTTGTTCTTCTAATTTAGTAGATCAGTATTTCAAGGAAACCCTGGAGATAACGAGCTGGCAGGAAAATAAGGGAAACAGTTGTGGGGAGGTTAGTGAGAAAAGGTTTTGGGCCCGAATTACTCTTGGCATTTACAGGTTGTGAGTAATGTTAATAAAAATTACAGCTGCACCAGTGATGACTCTCTGTTATAATACATACTGTCAGGAGCAGCCTCTTCAGTGACCTCTGGTAATATGATTCTGCTGGTGGATGCTTGCAAATCTGCTGAGGAAGCAGGTTGGAGCTGCAGAAATGGCAAGCCATCCCTCATTCCCCAAACAGAAATCTGGCACTGAAGTGGAGATTCAAAAACTACAACATATATTGTGCAGAAATAAATAAGAAAATAAAAACCCCTTTTTCCTACATGAGAGGAACACTTTTATTCTGTGGGAGATAAGGGTCATGATAGCACAAAACCACCGGCTCTTTATCTAACAGATCGATGGCTATTCTTTTGGCTGTGTAAAAATGCCTTTTGTACACAGAAAAACTGCTGAATGAACAAAGCAATTGGAAAAAGTGTTACCTTTTGCATGCTGGAAACAAACACATTTATTGCTCATATCTTTTGTTATACCTTCTTCAGCTGTAGCACTCTATATTTCATCTCTAGCATACCTGTAAAATTACAAATGCATCTGTTATCTACAAGCATTTGCTAGAGAAATGAAACATATAATTACAACAGCAAAAAGCTACTTAATTTGCAGTTCTTCTGGAGTTTGGTTTTATAATTTCAATAATACTTTCAAAAGAAAAAAAGGCAGCTGCTCACCTTAGCCACTAATCCTAGAGAAAATGCTTTTTTGTCAGAGTCATGCACACTAAAAAGTAACTAATCATTAACACTCCAGCAGTCTAGTTGCTAGATCTGTAACTACCAATTTCCTGGAGTTTCTGCCTAATAGAAGCTGTATTCATCTTTTCATCTGTTCCTGAGGTACAGCAAAGTAGTTGAAGAAGCTGTGTTTATGTGTAAAAGAGAGTCAGCTCCCTATTGTGAACAGGCTGTTTCTTGCCTATTACAGTAAATAAAATAGCTAAGCATTGTTTAAAAACTTAGCTTAATATTGACATTTTTGTACTGCTTCTTTTCCTTCCTCTCTCTCACACACACAAAAAAAAAAAAAAGCCTTGAGAAAAGTGTTTTTCGTTCTAAGTGATTGTGGGAAGTAATGTATGGAGATAAGTGCAGTGGGTTAAACATTATTTATATCCCATCTACTTCTTTCATATAGAACTTGTCTCTTTGTATTGCACTGAAACTATTAACAAAAGTTTTGTTTTAGAGCTAAAGAAGGTATCCAGGTGCAACTTTTTTTTTCAATATTCTTGGCAAATTTCAATTGTTTTGATATTTACCTAATACAAAAAATTTAAATGTTAAAATAAAAAAATCACTGTGGATTAAACAGAATATTTTAAGTCCTTAAAACTGTCCTTTAGGTTTAGATATTAGGAGCCTTCCTCATGTATAAGGTGAAACAGTAAAGTAGCAAACCCCACGATCTTGTGACATTTGGTGCATCTATAATGTCTTGAACTAACCAAAGTTTGTCCTCCATAGAATGTTTTCCCAACTTTTCCAACGAAATCCTAACATTATTTTCATGGGAGAATATGGAAATTGAGAATATTCAAAAACAATTGACTTGGATGTGCAGAATAAACTTTTAAAAAGTCATAGAACTTTCCTAAATAGTCCTCAGACATTTAATACAAGCAAATTTTTTAAGTGTCTCTTTCAAAACTCTCCTATTCTGGTGTTAAAATGCTATAATTCTTTGCCTAGATCTGATGGAGCACTACAGCTGGAAATGAGATCATATAACTAATTGCCAAGTGTGGAGTCTTACATGCATAAAGAAAAACACCAGTGAAAAAACATATTTCTCAGGCAAAGTACTTAGAATGACTTTTGTTTTGCTGAAGAGCAAGAGCTTCCAGCTTACTCCTAGAAGTAAATGTCTTTATTACCATTGGCATTATCAGTCAAACCTATTACTTCAGTGTCTAAGAATCTCTTTCCCCCCTAAAAAACATTCACTCATTCAGAAGGCACTGTTAGAGCCCACAATAATATGTTTTCTCTCTAATCAAATGAGCAAGGCACTTGTCAGTAGTAAAAACATAGAAAGAGAGCAATCACATCACAACACTTCAGAATTTGAAGCCTGAAATCTGTAATCCTTGGAAAAATAATCCCCGTGAATTCTGGAAGAAGCTAAACAGGATGAAATGTGAAGGGAAAGAGTGCAAAGTTAATAAAGCAGGGATGAATAGGGAACTGGGGCAAAATAAAAGCAGAGGGGAAGATCAAGAAAAGTGGATAGAGAAATCAACTCGTAATTGCAGAAATTTTTAAATTGCAAACATTTTATACATGCCTTTCTCCTGCCTTTTATTACAGATTTCCAAGCCAAACCACTTCTACTCTTTCATGTGTTGGTGCTAACAGAGTAAGAGAATACCTAGAAAACAGAAAGATTTTTTCAGATATTTCATTGCTTTCTTTATGTGACTTCATGCAGGCAAACAGCAGCAACAAGAGATTATTAACTGGAATTATAAGTAAGGCAAGCATATTAGACTATTTTTTTTAATACTGCTTTTGAAAGAAAAGAGTACTAATTACTAAGATTTCCTTAGTCTGATTATGGCTACTGCTCTGATAACTTACTACACCTAGGTGGATATATATGCAAAATGGAATGGAGCAATACATTTGTACATAATGAATAGATACTGCACATACTTTCCATGTTTGTGCATTTGAAAGATCAGTTCTATGCACTGACTTTGAGAACTCCCTCACATCCCCTGAAATGAGAGATTTAGCTCTCACACTTGCAGTGCAGAGCCAGAGTCTTCCTGCTTTCTGTTTTCTGACAGCTGGTGTCTGGACACATACCCTTTAACCTCGGGTTAGACTGAAGCTCCACTCTTTGCCCCATATGGGAGCAGTTGCCAGAGTTTTGCTGCTCTTGAGGAAGTCTACTCTCCCAGCAAGGTTTCTGGCTTTGCTGAGTCTCAATCGAAGGCAATAACTCTTACCCACAAGTTTCAGCTGTGGCCTTTAACTCCTCACTTTAGCTCCATTACCTGGCACATGCTGCAGTCTGAGATTCTTCGTGACATGGTCACACAAGCAAAGCATAAGAGAGAAAACTCTGCACTGACCATGTGTGTGCATATGCGTACATACAGCACCATCTCAACAGACAGTGGAAACCAGCATGCTTGTTTCCATGTGACAAATGCACAACTGACTCATTTTTCTTTTCAGAAACTTTATTGCATTAAAAATGCCACATTATTTTTCAGATTAGTCAGGCACATTTTCAGAGTTGAAATTTGATAAGTAGCTGAGGAATAAGGAACTTGGGATTTAAAACACCATCTATATTTGAGTAAGTTGCTTTAGACTGTCTTTGCAGTCAATGGAGAGAAGCTGGCATTTCTGGGGCACACTTTATCTCACCTTAAAATAGCTGTCTAAAGCAGGTCAGACAAATTGTCCCCTTGCAGTGCCTTTTACTCCCCACTGACTATAAAAAGCATGACTAGCTCAGAGGTACGTGTCTACACTGTAGACATTTACAGATAGGTGATAAATTCCATGCTATAAGATTTATGATGAGCTGACTTTGATGGCCAAGGAAGGCTGAGTTCCAGCTCAATTTTCCCCTGCTCCAAAGCTGGGTTGTTTATGGGGTTTCTCAGCAAGGTGGATACCACTGTATCGCTAAAGAATTGAATTCAAGCTGTAGCCTTAGATTCTTGACACTTGAACAGACATTCAGATGTTACTTATTCATAGAACTGGCGGACATGTGGTCATTTCTGAAACCATCCCATCCTTTTGAAACACTCCTTGGAGTATTTGGCTGAATGAACCAATAGATTGAAAACTTATTAGGTGACGACCAACAGAGGAATATGCAGCTAGCAGTGCTACATAACTGTCTGAGGGAAACCATTAGAAAAATTTCAAACAAAATTAGGCAACAGGATTCTCACCTTGCATTTGTCCTTAAGTAATTAATTGAAGTGAGATATAATAACAGCATAAATAAAGCTACTCATCTCTAACTATATCTTTTTCTTCTTCATCTCCTTCCTACTCCTTTTACCCAACTAATTCAGTCTTTTATTCGTGATAGAAAATACCTCCTACTTATCCCACTGAAACCAAGCTGGTATTAAATATGAAGAAGAGTTTCATTGTTCAGCAATAGGCTGTATATGCACTGTATATCCTTCTCTTATAAGCTATAAGATTTCTGTAGTTCAGGGACTGTCCTTTATTTATTGTTACCTTCATAAGTATATCATCTAAAAATACCATATATATGATCAATAGAGTAGTGTTACTTGCACAGAGAGAATATTAAAATCACTCTAGTTTAAGCAAACATCTTCCTAAATAAGGAAATACCTTCTTAAGTGATGGTCATACTGCATTTTAATGTTATATTTTCCAATTTTGTACTGCAAAACCAAACTTTGATTTGTAACCTTTCAGGCTCCATACATGGCACAAGGATGAATGCTGCTTGAAAATAACTGATAGGTCAAGTTGCTATTATTACACTTGCTTCTTTGTTCATGGAGAGAAGCATGAAATTTTTTTCCTAGCAATATTACCATAAGGGAGGGCGTCTACATATTCTCTAAAAGAGTTTCTCCAAAAGAGTTACATTTAAAAACCATTGAATGCATGGAAAAATCTTACACTAGATTCATTTTGCTTTGGTTTTAGCCCTTGTAGAACCCACTAGTACTTTAGGGATGAGAGAAAAAAAAAATTCTGTTTTTTCATGCAATTTTAAAGGATGTTTTCCACTTAAATTTTTTTTGCTTTAATTCCAGTGTTCTATGAGAACCTTAATATACTCCATTTCCGTACTCCATTTCTTTGAGATAGCATGGTCTATTTTAATATAAACTCTTGAAAGAAATCTATCTTTTTTTCAGAAGCAATAATTTCTCATTTCAAGGATTAGAAGATATTACTTTGAGTTAAATTACTACAATACTCTGACTATAGAAGGAAGAGTCAGAATACAGAAAATTCTACTCCTAAATTAGTATGGCAATATTTCTTCTTTTCATCCAATTTATTCAGCTCACACAGCATGGAAACACCATGTGATCAACTTTGGTCCTCTACAACATCCTCTGTAAACTGGAGAGAGATGGATTTGATGAGTGGAGTGTTAGATGGATAAGAAGTTTTTTGGACAGTCACATCCAGAGGACAGTGGTCAATGGCTCAGAGTCCCAATGGCCATCAGTGACAAGTGGTGTCCCTCAGGGGTCAGCACTGGCACCAGTGTTATTGAATATCTTCATTATGACATAGACAAAGGGCAGGAGTGCATCCTCAGCAAATTTGCAGATGACACCAAGCTGAGTGGTGCAGTGGACACACCTGAAGGATGGGATGCCATCCAGAGGGACCTGGACAAGCTCAAGGAGTGGGCTGGTGGAAATGTCATGAGTTTTAAAAGGACCAAGGGCAAGGTGCTGCAGCTGGGTCAGGGCAATCCCTGCATCAACACAGGCTGGGGGATGAACAGATCCAGAGCAGCCCTGCCAAGAAGGACCTGGGGTGCATGAGAGGCTGGACATGAGCAGGCAAAGTGCCCTCCCAGCCCAGAAAGCCAATTGTACCCTGGGCTGCATCAAGAGCAGTGTGGCAGCTGCTCAAGGGAGGGGATTCTGCCCCACTGCTCCACTCTGGTGAGACCCCACCTGGAGTGCTGCATCCAGCTCTGGGACCCATCACAGGAAGGACATCAATTATCAACCATGATGATTAGAGAGTTGGAGCACCTCTCCAGTGGGGAAAGGCTGGGAGAACTGGGATTGTTCAGCCTGGAAGAGAATAGGCTTTGGGGTGACCTAATTGTGGTCTTCCAGTACCTGATAGGAGCCTACAGGAAGGATGGAGAGAATCCATTTACAAGAGCCTGTGATGACAGGACATGGGGTAATGGCTTTAAATTGAAAGTGAATAGCTTTGGATTAGACATTTGGAAGAAGTTTCATTACTGTGAGGGTGGTGAGGCACTGGAACAATTTGTCCAGAGAATTTGTGGATGCCCCATCCCTGAAATACTCAAGGCCAGGTTCAGTGGGGCTCTGAGCAACATCTGCTCTAGTGGAAAGTGTACATGCCATGGCAGGAGGGATGGAACTAAATGATCCTTATGGTATCTTCCAACCCTAGCCATTCTGTTATTCTGTTTACCCATAGGAATTTCTAAATGTTGTTTCATGTTAGATAGGGATTGAAATGCCTATAGCTATCAAAGCTCTTCTCTGACTTCCACAGGCCTTGCTATACTATGATCAGTACATAAAATAAAAAATTCAAGCAGGCAAGATACCTGGAAGTATACCTGGGAGCACAAAAATGATGTGGTGAGAACAGGTCAGTCACAGTTACTTCAGTGTTTGACAAATGGAAGATATGCCCTTTTAGCAGAGTTAGAGGAATTCTTTTCTTAAAGTTTTGAATATTTTCTGTCCATTTGCTACAAGTGCTTAATGTATGAATTAAATTTCACAAGGAATATTCTGTATCCTCTTAAGAGACTAGACTTTTACTTTGCATTCAGGTCCATGGTGCCATATATGACACAGTTTGTTTTGTACTCAATTTGAAAGGTTTCAATGGGATTTCTTGTTTAAGAATTATGTTCTGTAAATATGAAACTGAATTTCTAATTAGGAAATTTATCAAATAGAAAGAAAAAATAAAGACAGAGCATGTGACACCTGGTGATTAAATATATTCCTCTCAGGACTGGAAGATGGGTTCAGAAGATAATTGTTGTTGTTAATATAAAAATGGCCTGAAGAAGTAACATAAAATGTACTCTAATTAACTTTGCCAGTTAGTGAAGCTATACATTTTTTACTTGAAAATACTTGTATTTCTTCTGTTCCAAAAAAGCACATAATTAAACATTAATTCAATTTTAATTGCATCCCTAGTGAACACTCCTATGCCATTTTGTTTTTAAAAACTTTGGCTAGTTTAAAGCAAAAGAACTTGTACTGGCAAATCAGCCAGAGGCATGATGTTGTCTTTGATTGACAGCTACACTATGACTCTTTTAATAAGATGGGGATGATATGGTTGGTATAGATAATTTTTTTAGTGTGGGTGACAGCCTCAGGCACAAGTAGTCTAAATGAATGCTTGAAACCCTATGCTTTTAAGTAGTCCCAGAGGTATAGCTAATCCAACACTTCCCTGCATCAGGCTATCACATATCAAATGCTCTCAAGTATCTGCCCAGCAATAAAGGAGAGGTAAGAACTCACTTATTTAATAAAGTGTAAGTGATTGGAGTTATTTCATGTGTGTGCTTCAAAGAGGAGTTTTGTTGCAGTAATTAATTAGATGATGATAAGGGTTTCCTGTGTATGCATATGAGCAGTGCCCATAGTGCTGCTTCCAAAGGCCCTATGCAGGAAGCTTGCGAAGAAGAAAGTGTGGAGCTGAGGATCTAATTTATAATCATGAAGAAGACAGTCTCCATGAGACTGATGGAGATGAGCTGCAGACAGCTTTGGAAGTAAAATGGAAAAACACTGATATACAGCCAGGAAAAGGGAAAATTTCCCTGTTTTGGTGAGCAGCCAGGTTTCTTCCTTGGACCCTTCTACAGTAACAATAAATCAGCTATTTCAGCAATAGACTTTCCTGCTGCTCTAACTATCTTCCCTGTCAGAAGGATATTGCCTGCATAATGCCTGGTGTTCCTTTAGGCTCTTTGATTTTGCAAAAGATTTTTGTGTGGTGAGATTTTGGTAGCAAAAGGGGTAGAGTGGTGGCTTCTGTGAGAAGCTACCAGAAGCTCTGTGCTTGATAGAGCCAGAACCAGACAGTACCAAGATGGACCTGACACTGGACAAAGCCAAGTCCATCAGCAATGGTGGATGTGATGCCATCAGCCTCTGGGATAACATATCTAAGATGGAGAAAAGGCTATTGTGCAGGAGAAAATTGCAGCCAAAGAAGAGAGAACTGAGAATATGCAAGGGAGACAGCTCTTCAGACACCCAGGTCAGTGAACAAGGAGGGGAAGGAGGTGTGAGAGCAGAGATTTCCTGCAGCCCATGATGAAGATCACCGTGAGGAAGTGGTGTCCCTGCAGCTCATGAGGTCTGGTGGAGCAGAGACACACCTGCAGCCTACAGAGGACATGACACCATGTCACAAAATGAGTGAGGTTTTGCAACTGATACAATACAAACCCATTTCTCTTTTCTGGGACAAAAGAAATATTTATATAAGTGCGCTGGTTTCATGTAAAATTAATGGTGCAATTTTTTAATCAAATAAATTGTTCTTCTCCATGCAAACAATCAAGTATACTGAAGTCAAATAAAATATTTCAGCATTCTATGAGAAAACCACCTAAATTTCATTAGAAACTATGCTTGAAAAACAGCAATGGTAACAGTACCAAAGTGAAATACAAACTGCTGACAAAATCAAAGCAATGCAATTTGTGAAGCCAAATGTCATCTTAGTTTTAGGGTGTGATGGTTATTTAGGGGTATGTTGTAATGTTCTACATAGGTTTTACCCCTGCACAAACACAGAGCTCTTTCCAATTAATGGAAAGACAGAGTGATCAGAAAGAACTTCACATCAGATAGGTAGGCCACAACTCAGTTAGGATTTTAAGCATTTCTAAATGTTATGCATATGTCTAGATTACTTTAATAAAGAAGAGTTGAGTTAATCATGTATGAAAGTAGCTTTGTTAATCAAACACTTAATGTGAACATGCTGAAGACCTCTTGAACAGGGAGATTTAAATTTTGGTCATGAAGAATATAAATTCATTAATGAATAACTCTCTTTTCATTTTATTTCATTGCGTCAATGTATATATATTTTTTTTCATTAACCAGTCAGTAGAGTTCCACTTTCCAATGTTGCATTCAGCCTGTGGATACCAAAGATGCATCATATATGGCACCAGCATTTCTCTTCCACCAGTCAGTGGCCTGATTCCTTAATCAAGATGATTTTTTTTGTATTAAAAAGCTTAGCTCAAGTTTTTCTCTTAGAAAATTTTATTCTGCTTGACTGCATTTATTTTAAAGTATGTGTGTGCATACATGCACAGTTCAGTGCCTAGTAACTGGATTATGTAGCCAGGAATATCTCAGTGTTTCCGTAACTATTCCTTGCTTCTTAAGATTTATCACAAGGCAATAAAAATTCAGCTAACTCTGAAAACAAGGCTTCTGTGCTTTAACATACTTTATTTCATTCAGAACAAAAAATAAAAAAGTTCCACTTCAGCAATAAAATTCTAAGGAAATAAAAAGAGAAAGATAGTAAGAAAAAGCTTCTCACAAAGGCTGGTTTGTTTTTGTCTTTCTAATAACAATTTTTTAGACCATGAATTAATAACAAGGGACATAAATGCTTAGAAAATTCCAAGGGAAAATCCACTTTAAAAGGTCTTCTTTTTAAAGGTATAATACATGATTCTAATTGTTGCACACGGTCACATTTTTGTGTTTTACTTTAAATTCAGACACTCTCCCTATTTCTTTAGGTTGGATATATTTTTTGTCCTGTTATAAGAGTTGCAACTTTTTCCTTCAAATAACATTAATATGAGCTGTGTCCTGTGTCTCTGTTTCCTCCAACATTTTAAGATGCAGTACTACAGATGTATGTCAAAAAAATGGTTACTAAAAAGGTCAAGAATTAAGAGCTTGCAGAGCTTAAACACAAATATAGCTCAAGAAGAGTGTGTTCTTTTGAATTTTTCTACAGCAGCATGAATCTGAGGACAATCAAACTTTGCAGAGTATTCAAATAGATGAATAATTATTTTACATGACAGAGTATCAAGTCCTATCAGGGAACTTTAAATGGACTATGAATCTATGATGCCCACATATCAGTGAAGGAAATTTTTATTATGAGAAATTGTCTGTTTTGAGATGACTGTTTGTAAGGACTTAAAGATCACAGTTGTCTGTCTCAAACATTGTAAAGGCTGTAGAAGGATTTTGCCATGAGATAAGCACAAAATGAAGGGTCAGGATGCCACAAATTCCAGGCCTGGCAGAGGCAAGACCTGGTTAGCATATCCTGGATAACACATCCAGACAAAAATTCCCACTGTGGCAAACTGTGAAAAGGAGTGACTGCTCAGACAAATATCACCACTCATATAACTGCTCAAACAACAATCACCCCAAGCTATGGGACAGATGGCATCTGTGATCATACAAGTTTCCCCCCAAATGTAACTTCATGGAACTTGGAATGTCAATTAAGCCATATGATGAGAACTTGGGATATGACAGAGGTGGCCTTATTGCCTAAGGGTTGTCTCAGACAAAGGGGGAGGTTAACAAACCAGGGAGAGGAGAATGTATTACTGATAATGGCCATAAAGAATGTGGAATTTATGGCCACAAGGAAAGCCAACTCAACAATTGCACTGAAATCAAATCAGGTTGGGTAAAAGGTAATTCTGATAGTGGAACATCACAACTCACCAACTCAAAACACTGACCATGGGACTATTTAGCTTTATAAGTGAGGGAATCATTTAACCAGTAAAATAAGAGAATGTGTAGCCAATAAACACAACTTTGCTTGCTAAAATGTTAAATAGTGAAAAGGTTTAAACTACCTTGGGACTCCCCACCACCAAGAAATCTACGTGAAGAATACTGGTAAATTTAACCCATATATCAGTGGGATACTTCTGGATCCATGGATGATGATAGCTTCTGCTTGATCTCATTCACTCTATAACTTTCTTGTTTGTTTGTTTGTTTGTTTTCTTTCTTATTTCTTTCTATCTCTATACCTCACACTTACCATTAAATAAAATCCACATTATTGACTTTGGCATAAGGCCTAATTCGCACGTTAATTTGTGCAGAGGCATCTCTCAATAATCAGATCTTAACAATATCCTTAGGCTTTTCACTTTGAATTATGCTACACTCTATATTCAGTTAAGAACTCACTGCAGCCAAGACATGAATTTGAATTTTTCACATCTCTATTTACTATGTTCACATTTGGTTTTCTTGATCATTGGGAAACAGTAGGAGTTCATGGTTCTATATTTGCTACACTATGATTACAGTGAGAAATGGCATAATGGAAAGCAAAGGAGATTACATGAAGTGCAGAAATTAATCATATTAAATTGGTGGATTAGGTTTTCTGACGCAGCTAACTGCTCCAATTCCATTGGAACCACCTGAGAGATGGAGCTGAGCCTAGAAACCTCCCAAGGAAACACAGGGATTATTCTGCAGACAGCAGATCTCTAGACTGCTTTGATATGCTATGTTCAATGAGTACACACATATTTATATATGATCTACTTTTGTAAAGAGGAAGTCTGTACATGATATCAATGCTAAACTATGTACAGTATCATGAAAAATAAAACTGTATAAAAAGTTTATTTCCTAATGATGATTTCTAGTCATTACTGTGTATATACAATTCCCAATGAACTGAGTAACATCAGCTTCAATAAATATTATCTTTCCTTGCAGAATAAAAGCAGTCTTCAGTCTAGGTAAGAATATTTACAGTATTTTCCAGAGTCTTGAACCACAGTTTGACTACTTGAAAAGTCTATAAATTGAACAAAAATTATAAAATTAGGTGGTTTCCACAACAGAATGCTGCTCATTTCCTGTTGTTTACAAATGATAAGGACACTTTATTTTTTGGAAAGATTTTTTTCTGAATATTACCTCACCTGTAATCCATTTCTGGAGATTTTATTTTTTTTCTGAAGTGTTTTGAGATTGTCATAATATCTTCTCTAATTATATGTAAAATATATACTAGTTATGTTACTCTGTAAACTATTGATTTATGAATGTAAAAATAATAAAGTAACAAAAGAATAGCCAAAGCTACAGAGCTACATTTTATGGATATATTGACCAAACTGTCAATTTACATACCCTGTCACTCTGCGTTAAAACTCTAAATGGGTAGAAAAGGGTTCCAGTATGCTGAACTGTAGCAGAATTGAATTTGACTTGATCATCATAATCTTGAAGTTCAACTGCTCATTTTAAGTTTGAATCATGTTATGATGCTCTTTTTGCTTTTCCAGTACCAAATATCATATGTGCTTTGAAAAGCAACTGCTTAAAAGACAAGACATACTCTGGGATGAATATATTTTATTTTATTTTCATTATGTACCTCAGATTACACAAACGAAGTGTAAAAATTACAAGTTGAAAATAACAAGTTTTCATGCACTTTTATTGGTACTTATTATGTATTAGGTCTGTATAAGTATTAGGTGTGTTTCATTTAGATAAATCCCAGAGAGGCACAGCTCTTATATGGATGATACAAAATGCCTCCTCAGAGCTCCTTGGGATTTTGAAAGACTAGGATTATGGTACAGTCATGTGACATCCCAAAAAGTAATTTTGATTCTGTTATAAAGTTTTATATTCATTCAGCTGATGCATTACACTGATAAATCCCATTTTTATTGTATCTTATATTGTGGTATTCTGTTGTAAAGACTTTATTGAAGTCCTCTATTTGTTTTGGCTTGACAGATCAAAAAATTGTTTGAGTTGTACAGGTCTGATCACTTAACAGGTATTCATTTAAATGGGTAATAAGATACAAAGGTTGTGTAATGAGATGGAAAATTGCTAACCACACATTAGGTAATTACTATGGGTTTTGTCCAAATCAATTTTGGCAGAAAATAATAAATCTAGAAAATAGACTTGGAACCTACATTTGAGGTTAGTAATCAGTAGGTCACTCTCATGAAAATATTTTCCTATTTGTTCTTGTTTAATGGGGAAAGAAGCCATTGCCTTATTTAATATCAATTTCATAGTGAGACACAAGAATCATATAAAAAGGGATATGCATCTGAGCTAAAAACTCCTTCAGACATAAAGTCCCCTCTTCTGTCTTTTTTTTTCCCATTGAATATTGAGATTTTCCTGATCATCTCCTAAAACAAGTAGACTCCATGATCGCCAAGAAAAGGAAGGACAGAAACAGAACTTCTATATGTGATTAGGAGACAAGAATGACATCTCAAGTGTGGATTTACTGGGGAAGTCTTGGGTCTCACATTTCCCAGCCTTGCTGTGGTCTCCCAGTACAGCTCTCCCTCAGCCTTCCAGGCCAGAGTTCACATCAAAGGAAGTTTGATCTCTCTCCCAGAAGACACAGGCTGGCAGCAAGGTGACAAGAGAGAATCAGAGGAGCCATGAAGGTGTTTGAGCCTTCCCTTTCCTGAAGCCCCATTGGAGGCCATTATCACACTTTTCTCAAGGTGAGAAATCTCTTCTCTCCATCCTTTAGAATTGCAGCTACCATATTTTATACATATCCATGTTTTTTACAATTTCGTGTCCTTCTACCTTGGATTTACCACAACCCAAAATTCAAAATTTATTACTTAGAATTTCCATGCAGTCATTATCTGTGCATTTTGTTCACAGAACAAGAATTCTAATGTAAACAGGCCATAGGGGAGGACAATTAAATTGCTATGGTAACTTTCTGCCTTATCCTATAGGAATTGACATCCAAGGCTTTAAGATAAAATCAAAGAGCTAAAAGTTGTCCCCAAACAGGTCAACTAACAATAGCAAGGAGACTCACAGTAGCTGTCCACATACTTCTCAGGTCTTACAGACTATAAGGAGATCTTCTAGGCTATTGCAATGCAAAGTGAAAAGCCAAAATGATACCATTTCTGAATATTTGGTTTAAACTTGGCCTAAAAGAATAGTACCTGTTTACATGGTCATTCACAACTCAAAAATTTTCTCAGAAGCTTCTTTCTTCAGCCCCACAGCTACTGACTGCTAAGTTACAGCTGTGATGTAGTACCAGTCTGTGAAGCAATCTCAATGATAATAAATTAAATATGCTTCTGGCCTTTCTCCGATACTGCAGCTAGACCTAGAAAGACCTACTGGACCTAGAAAGGCTGGTACCCACATTGTAAAACAAACTTTCTATGCAGATGACGCTGTCAAAATCCAAAATTACTACTGGAAATAGTCATTGGACTGTGATAACTCCCAAAGTGTACCCAGGATATATTTAGGATACATCCAGTTTGCTCAGGCCAAAATTTAAAACAAAAACAAAAACAAAAAAAAATGCTAGTTGTAGTAATAACTCAGCAATGTAGACAATTTAATATTGGTACAATGACTGTTGCCTGACACTGGTCAATTTTCTAATATAAACACTGCATGGCTGTAATGACTGACTTCATACCTGTTACAACATCAGATCTATGGACGGGGGTTTATGTTATCAAGGACTAACCACCATAACCAGGACAAAGCAAAATTAACAGTTTGTTCAATCACACACTGTGATGACATGCTGTAGTCATATAAACATGCTTTTTTTAAGACAAGAGGGTCCTGCACTACATCTGCAGGAAACAAGAGCTACTGTAAAGTAAACAGGAAGCAAGAGTTACATCATTAATTACTTGCAATGTAATTATTACCTGCACCTGAGCAAGGTCAGGGTCTGTACTTACTACTGCCCAACTTTTTGGCATTATTAACACATTGTCCCACAACTTTCTCTGAGAAACTCTGGGGGTTTGTGCAAATAACAGATGGTCTATTTTGTGCAAGTGAGAGGTGCATTATTTATGGACCAATATAGTTAATCTACTGTTAGGCCCCTGACTTTAAATAAGCTCAGTGTGGGCAGATGCCTGCATTTGCCCAAAGCCCTATTAAAGCCTCTAAAGCTTCAAAGGAGCACAACATTCAGAAGAAATGCAGCTCACTCCAAGCTTGGGGATGTAGTATGGTCTCATAATTATATTTAAACAGAATTAGTTTTCTGTGCTTCTGTTTTAAGAATTTTGTTTATCATAATACTTCTTGAAGTCAAAACAAAATGTGTCTTGTTCTCATTCTAGCTTTCAGAGTGATTTTGCAAAAATTCTCTTTTCTTAAAAAATCATACCTTCTAAGCATCTCAATTCCTTATGCAAATTGAACTGGACAGTAAAGTCAGTTAGTAGTGAAATAACATTTTTAAAAAATAAATCCCCATCATGCATCAGAATTATCCATTAGGGAAACATTAGTGAGATAAAAATTTATGTTTCCCAGCTTGCAGTTTCCAACTGTCTATTTTAATTTTGTTCATATGTCCCTGATTATCTGCAGTGGATTTAATATTCTGCGATACCACATTTTATGTGAGCTTTTTGGTCCTTTTTGTCTTGCATTCCATTTACTACTCCATGTTATTATTTGGTTGCATGAAGCTTGAGCTTGGCTATTACTCTTTTGTTTCATTTCTGCTGCCAGAATAGTTTTGATCAATACAGCTTGTAAAATATTAGCTCATAAAATGCAGTGCATTTAACAAAACTTTTTTTCAGCTGTTCTAATAACTTTCATTTCAAATACAGAAACTATAAACCATCTATACCTCACTTCTGGCTTTTTAGTATATTTTGCAGACTATTAAATATAAAATACATATGAACAGGTAGTTCATCCTTGAAGAAGCACTTTGAGTTTGAAGGCTTTTAATACTACTGTATAAATTTATATTTCAAGATATTTTCATTTCCAACATGAAGTGTACAAGATAATGGGGCAGAGCTAACAGGATGATTTAGCACTTACCTCTAGCTACAGATTTTTTCCATCAATAAAAGGGCAATAACATAAAACGGAGTTGTGGCTGTCTCACTTTCTGGGGACTCTACAGGGTAACAAGCTTTTATAATGTATATAACAGTTCACGTTTCCATTACTGAAATTATTATCCCATAAAGCCACACCAGGGTGTCTTTCTAATGACATTTTTATGCAAAATGTTTGATTCAACAACAAGACCTATTCACACCTTTAAAACTATTTATGCACAGTTGAATGAACAATTTTTCCTCTACACAGTCAGTAACCTAATCATTTTAATCTTAATAACCCACAGAGAAAACTCACAAGCAGTTATTATATACTGTGTGGGCTGCTTTCCATTCACTTTGGAGATTTCTGTAATAAAGCTCTGCCTGGAATCAGAGAAGTTCTCCACCCCTAAGGGCTGCAGGCTAGAGAGTCTCATTTTTGTAAGTAAGAAAAATTCTTATTTGCCCCCAAATAAAGTCAAAATGAGTATTTATCAAAATCAGAACAATTAAAGTAAAATACACCAGTGAAAACAGTAACCTAGGAAGCTATCACTAATTTTGCTCAAGGAAGTTGTCTTCCCTTCTGAAGCACACTCCCACCAAATTGTCAAGGTCACTTTTGACTTTTCAGATATCTGACTAGCTGCAAGTTGGTTTTCACATTAATATTGAAAATATATAAAATACATGAATGTTAAAAATGGCACATTTACAGTTCCAAATAATAGTTTACAGTATATCTGAGATATCATGAAGACTCTGGTTTTGGGTTTAAATAATTTTTCCTAAACATAATTCAGAAAAATACTTATCAGCAGAGAAAACAAAAGGAAATAATGCTTAAACACATACAGTCAACCTTCACCTCTAGAAATCAGCTTCTGAGTAAGCTTTACCTAAATGAGTCCTCTGTGTTCAATTTATAATAGAACAAAATGTTTATTGATTACACAGTTGTTTGGTCAAACAGAAAATATCTTCTGTAGTGAACAGGGGATTAATGAAGCCTGTTTTCTTATGGATTTCCGTCCTACACACTATGCTACACAGGAGCTCTGCAATCTGCATCCTCAGTAACTTCACATCACTCTTCAGTGTTTGTTGTTCCCTCTGTTGTACCCTCCAGCTCCTGCAGCAGCAACTCTCTTCCCTGAGTGTGCCCAGCCTTGCAGCTCAGTGAGAGCTGATGCCAGCACACAAGCATGCTGAGCAGCCCATGAGGTTTTGCATACCTGGCTGAAAAGCAGCTGTGATCTGTTGGGATGGCCTGAATGAGCACTCACATTGCAGCCTTTCTGTCGTGGATTTTCAGTTCTCCCATCTATGTCTTTTATGTGTGTGGTTTTCACCATGCTTGTAGAAAGCCATTATGTTTTAGATCTCTGTACACTTGGTTGAAACTGGTTCTTGGTTTAAAATCAGTCCCACAGAAACCAGAATTCATTACCCTTCCTTTCATCATGGATAGTCCTTGACATCTATGCTAAGCCATTTACCTATCTTACTGGAATATTACTGGAAAAATACATTTGCTTTCAATGGGTTTGAAATTACTATACTACACAAGCCACAGATCAGGGGAGAATCCTGTTCCTTCCTGACTAAATGTAACTGGAGAATCATCATTAATCTGATTGCTGTGGTGCAGACTGTAGGTACTCTTCAGTGACGACTCACCACTAAGCCAGCTTTCATAAACAGGAAGCAGAATTCATTGCTTGGTTCCTACTGGTTTGTATAGCTCCATTGCTTCATGCTTTCCATTTCTTATTTTGGAATGCTCTTCTGGCTGTATACTAGATTATGTAAGTGTTTATCACCCTCAAAAAACACATCTTTTTAAAAATATATTTTCTAGAGTGTGCTCCAAAAATGTAATGTTCAGGGAGACTGAAATATTTAGGGCATCAGCAAAACAGTATTGAGAATTTTCTCTCTCAGGTCAGAGTGAAAACTAGACTTATTATTAAAACACTTTACTGAAAATAGAGACTTTTCTCAGAGTTTTGCCATAAGGTATTTTGGAAACTCACACTATCTTTCCATGCACATACATAGACAGGAATGGAAGAAAATAATGTTTCTTATCCACATTCTCACTCCACCCTCTGTTTAAAGTCTTTCCATTATTATAGCTACTCATGGAGTTGATAATAGTAATAGCAATAACATTGGCATGGTCATAGTGTGTGCTTTCTGCTCAGTTCATTGTACAGTTTCAAGCACCAGAATTTTTACCTTTAATGTCATCTCTACTGTAGTTCCAGCAGAAAGTACAAGCAGTCCCTCAAGCTACAATGTTATAGAGCATTCAATAAAGCTGCATTATGTGTGGTACTAGATAGATGAGATGAAGCAGATGGCACAAAAGTGGATAGCATAGTTTTGGTCTTTGTAGGATCAATTTAAAACTTATACACAGTGCCCAAGGTTTCTTTTGTGTACATCTATGCATGAAGCACTTCTGTTATAAATCCTACATGTTAATTTTGCAAATTGGCACTAAAATGCAAGATAAACTTGTGAGGACTTAAAGAATGCAGTTGCATGTCTCAAAACACCATCCCCATAAGATAAGCCACCACAAATAAACTTCAGATAAGCACAAAGAGCACAGCAGGAAGGATTTAACTCCAGACCTAACAGAGGTAAACGTTTGGAATTAGCACACCAGAAAAATTGAACCCTGCAGACTGTGGGAAAGAAACCCCACTGCTTACACTCATGCCAGCCCAACCTGCGGGAACTTTGGTGACCACCCTGTGAATATTCAGGACCTGGCCTGTATAGAAGTGCTGCCTCCAGAAGAACAACTTGGGAACTCCAGTCCAGAGAAGACCAGGGTAAAGAAGGACCAGCAGGATACTGCAGGGATCCACATGGTGGTGATATCTTTTGCTTAACCTCTCTCACTCACTCTTTCCCCCTCTCCATCCCCCATTCCTATTTCTTCCTATCTCTCTACCTCACGTTTACTGTTAAATAAAGTCTGTACTATTGATTTTGGCATATGGTCTCATTTGCACCTTAATTCAGGCAGAGGCACCTATTATAATCAGATCATAAAAGGACTGAACTCCTAGTTTTCTGAAGATACATCAGTGGGAAAATTTTTGAAAAAGAAAAGCTGTTATTGAAAAAGAAAAGCCCATGGAAGAGAAGGTAGTGGTAGATGGTCTTTAAGGTCCCTTCTAACCCTAGCTATTCTATGATCCTGTGATTCTGTGAATATAACAACTTACATATTGAACAGCTTATCTGCATAAAAGAAAATTTCATTTTTAGTTGTAATTTTTGTTTACTGTTTGAGCATTTTCATGTGTGTTCAAAGTACAGCATTCAATATTCTGAGTTACCTGGAGTTTATATTTCAAGGCTGTCACATTTCAGATGAGACCTAATGTTAAATCAATTCAAAGGAGAAATAAAGTTTTAATGCACAAATTTGCTAGATTCTGCAACCAAACTATGTACAGACCAGTTTAATTAAACTTTGTGAAAGATGATGAGGCTCATTTATAAAGGTGTCAAGAATGACAGAAATGACTAAGAGCTGAAATGCTAAGTAGGATTATGCTTTTCAAGTCAATATATATAACTGGTTGTAATGTTACGAATGTAGGTTGAACTGCTGAATTGTATTGCATTATGTATGTCCTTATGTATTGTATTATGTATGGTTCTGTCAGAAAGGGATCTGCAATTTTTCCCTTAATTATGTATCTACCTGAATACATAAAAATGAGCAAATAATTATATGTTATCCATGTTCCTTTATTAGCATGTGTCTTTCAGCAGTTCAAGGAACTTCATCAGTCATGATTTTCTTTCACTTAAGTGGCCTTCTTCAGCAGCACTGGTGTGGCGGATTGAATCTTTATTTTAAAAAATTTTAAATGCTAGTTTGCTCTGGGAGATACAAACTGGCTCTTCATTTTAAAGTCAAGAAGCTGACTTTGTATAACCTGCAGGCTTAACAATGAATCTAATGTAATGGATTTTTTTATTAAAAACATATTTGCATTAAGTTCTGCTAAGTGAATTTAATCTATACTAAAGATACTAGGCTGTGAGTCCTGGATTGCAATACCTCATATACACACCAGGGCTGGCAGCAGTTCATGTACCTCTTGTTATGATCTGATTATAATAGGTGCCTCTGCCTGAATTAAGGTGCAAATGAGACCATATGCCAAAATCAATAGTACAGACTTTATTTAACAGTAAATGTGAGGCAGAGAGACAGGAAGAAATAGGAATGCGGGGTGGAGAGGGGGAAAGAGAAAGAGTGAGTGAGAGAGGTTAAGCAAAAGATATCACCACCATGTGGATCCCTGCAGTATCCTGCTGGTCCTTCTTTACCCTGGTCTTCTCTGGACTGGAGTTCCCAAGTTGTTCTTCTGGAGGCAGCACTTCTATACAGGCCAGGTCCTGAATATTCACAGGGTGGTCACCAAAGTTCCCGCAGGTTGGGCTGGCATGAGTGTAAGCAGTGGGGTTTCTTTCCCACAGTCTGCAGGGTTCAATTTTTCTGGTGTGCTAATTCCAAACGTTTACCTCTGTTAGGTCTGGAGTTAAATCCTTCCTGCTGTGCTCTTTGTGCTTATCTGAAGTTTATTTGTGGTGGCTTATCTTATGGGGATGGTGTTTTGAGACATGCAACTGCATTCTTTAAGTTCACACAGGCCCTGACCTGAGATTCAAGTTAATGAACAAGATCACCACCTAAAGCAACCTTTCATAGTGTCACATCATTAAAATCCACTCTTCACTGATTTTATATTCATTTAATGCCCAGCACTAATGAACTACTTGAAATTCTAGGCTGAAGGTCAAATAACATACTGTGTTTAGAAGGACAACACAGTGAGATCTCCAAACACATTTCCCAGTCCAGTAGCTTCAGACATATACTTTCCAAGTTCAACCAATTTTTAATAGATATGTTCCATTCTTTAGTAGGACATTTGATTGAACAGCTGAACACTAGGTAGTTACAATCATCATATTTCACTATAACTCACTGCCTTTTCCAACAGTCCTGGATTACCTATAAAATGTGTAGAAAAGATAAAGTGTCTCTAAAAATCCAACCTGAGAGGTCTGTAGGTAAAATGACTACAACAGTAAAATATTCCATAACCTCTGCATGAGACAAAACATCACTATTTTCTTAACCAACAACAGTCCAAGAAAAAAAATCTGTCAAGTATCAAAAACTCTGATACTAAATGATACCAAAAAGAACCTGATAGATCCAAGAAATATTAATGAACACATGATTAATGAATATTAATCATGATAATTAGTCATAATACCTCTCTCTTCTGCATTGTATCTCTCAGGAGGGAAGGAACTTAAAAGTAGAGGCATGTAAAGTGAAAAAGATAATATAACTAGACTGTGAGGTAAAAATGTCCAAAAAAAAAGTTAAAAAAAAAAACCAAAACCAAAACAAAACAAAACCCCAAACAAACAAAAAAAAAAGCTTGGGATAAAAATCCAAGAGTAGAAGGAGGTTAGTAAAGGCCAAAAATAATTAACAAAAATTTCATAGCTAGAACCTACATTCCCCACTGCTATATTGTCACAAGCACCCAGTGCAATTTCAGAAATAATAGTCATATCTTAGTGTATTGTGGAAAGTGTGTGTGTGAATTTATGAATATATACAATACATATCAATGCATTTTGTTTGTGTTCACAGAAGCACAGCAGTCTAAATCAAATCAAGTCAAATGACACTAGTAAAAAAAAAAAAAAACTACCAGAAAAAGACAAAAGGAGATGAAAAATCCTGTCTTCAATGCATTTTAAGTTTTTTCATGGTGCTTGTAGTCTTTGTAGTCGGTAGGTGTTAAAAAACTGCCAGATGCACAAATGCCCTCTGAAATTTCATGGAAATACAGCATAAGTTAATGGGACATTGCAGACGTAATTGCTTCATGACTACCACTCTGAAGAATTTAGAACTTTGCTTCTTATTTTAGCCCCTTAACAGTATTAAATTCTAGCACAAGCTAAAAATGTTATGTAGGTACTGATGATGTCACTTCTTTTGTAGTCCTTGTAGAGCTGAAGTGTGCAGCTGGAACTCTATAAAAGCTGAGGAATTACTGTTCATTTGAAGTCAAAATTATTATGTTTGAATTTCTGCAACTGTAGGTTCTCAAAGGACTTGTGGCCTTCAGGCTTATGGAAACGAAACATACTGCTGTTAGCCAGGAGAGATTAGTAAACATATTGCCTGTGCTTCTGGAAAACCATCACTGGGTACTCTCCCAAAAGAAGTTCTGCTCTGTATTTTAAGTAGCAGCTGCTCAGCATGCTAAAATATCCTGCACAGATTTATTCTGCTTTGGTTTCCACAGAGTTCTTTTCATCTGTGACCGACAAGAGTGGGACAGAAGTGGAAATCTGACATTAAGCTGAGTGGTTGCTGGCACTTTCCAGAGCAGAAAACAGCCTTAGAAGAGTTAGATTATATTTAAGAAAAATAAGTTTGCTACTTGCTTAATCACTTCTCCCTGATCCATACACACACATATGCTTTCTCACTCTGTCCCACTAAAAACACACATATCTACACCAACTGAACCACAAAATTACAGAATGTGTAAGGAAAGCGGCCACACAGGTCATCTGGTCCAACCTTCCTCCTCTAGCAGGGCCATCCTAGAGCACATGACACAGGATTGTGTCCAGACAGTTCTTGAACATCTCCGGTGAGGGGCAATCCACATCCTCTCTGGCAACGAGTTCTTGTGCTCAGTCATCCAATCAGTAAAGAAGTTCCTCCTCCTAAATTTCCTGTGCATCAGCTTCTGGGCATTTGTCCTATTCCTCAGCCCCACCAAGAAGAGCCTGGCTCCATCCTCTTGACATCCCTCCTTCAGACATTGATGAGGTTGCCTCGCACTTGTCTCTTCTTGAGGTTGACCAAGCCCAGATCCCTGAGTCTTTCCTTACAAGGCAGATGATTCAGTACCCTCATCACCTTTGTTATCTTCCACTGGACCCACTCCAGGAGCTCCACATCTCTCTTGCCCTGAGTCCAGAATTAGACACAGCACTCCAGATGTGCCATACCAAGGTAAAGTAGAAGGGCAGGTTCACCTTCCTCAAACAGCTAGCTCTTCCTAATGCACCCCAGGATACCACTGGCCTTCTTAGCCACAAGGGCACTGCTGGCTCATGGACAACTTGGAACTTGCTGGGAGGCATCTGCCCCTTCATCCAAGTCATTGATGAATAAGTTATTCATCAGTATTGAACCTTGGGGACATCACTAGTGACAGGCCTCCACCAGCTAGACCCTGTGCCATCAATAAAGACCTTCTGGGATCTCCCATTCAACCAGTTCTCAATAAGCCTCATCATCCACTCATCCAGTCCCCAATTCCTGAGTTTGCTTATGAGGGTGTAGTGCGAGACAAGGTTGAAAGACTTGAAGAAATCAAGGTGGACAATATCCCCTGCTCTCCTGCCCTCCATCCAGGTAGCTGTTACATCATAGAAGGCAAACAGGTTGGTTAAGCATGATTTGCCTTTAGTGAATCCATGCTGAATGCTCCTGAACACTTCCTTGTCATCCATACAGATAGAGATGACCTCCAGAATGAGGCACTCCATCCCCTTTCCGGAAACTGTGAAGTTAAATATGCAGATGTGACAATGGTGTGTAATCATCGGGGGACAGTTAGATGGTTTCCAAACTGAAGTGATGTTGGAAACCCTCCAATTTGTCTCCAGAGGACAGCCATAGAGTTTTAAAAGATTTCTTCTGAAAATATTTTTGGAACATCATTCATATGACTAAACTGCTTACAAACAAGTGCACATCCCCACATAAAAAGCATGAAAACAAAATAGTATAAAGTATTATGCCTTCCTCATGCCAGGCTTTAGGTTACAGTCTCACTGAAAGATTTGAAGAAAATCACTGCAAACATCAATTCAAAAGACTACAAAGGAAACAACTTCTTACTCAAAAATTTTCCTTTGCTCTATTTACCATTTTATAATATATTTCTATGGTTGAACAGACTAGGAAAAGTCTCTGCTGCATCTGGCAAGTACCTTTCCAGTGGGGCTAAAATGGACTGTGATTTACCTTTATTTTCTGCACATATCTCACACAGACTGTGGGTCTAGGTAAGTTGCAAGAGTAAATAATTGAAGAGAATAGTGAAGTGTGCTTTGATATCCAAGAAAAAAAATCCCTCTCCATTTAGGAAGGTACATCTGAGAAATATGCTGTTTGTATGAGAAGACTGATAAAAGATCATGAGTGAAGAAATAAGATAAAAAAACAGCAAATGTTTGTGATATGATCAAACATGTAAAAACATTAAAATCAAAGAATGCACTGTAGAATGGGACTTTTAAATAAAATTCCTTTTTAATTAAGAAATTTTAATCTCTAACATTCATCTGCTAAAGATAAAATGTTGGAATGTGGGAAGAAGAAATTGAGAAAAGACAGAACTGGAGATAGAGAGGAGGAAAGATGAGCGATGTGTGAGATTTCAGACTTCTTGATAAGAGTTATAAAGGAAAATTAAATGAAAAGGTAAAAGCCAAGGATGACAAATCCAGTAAAGAAATATATTGGGTTGAGAATGAAAACACTTCAGTTGAGGAGGCATCTGAAAATGCTCCTCTCATAAAAGAAAATTTGAAGATTAATTTCACTAAAATGGGTTTATGAGAGCTGGAGATGAAGGTGTTAAGCACAAATGTACAAAGGAGTTGCTACAAGATTTAAAATGTCAAACTGTCCCCTTGACCTGATACAGCAAAATAGCAGAAAGAAAACTATGATATCCTAAAATCATGTACAACCAGAAAAGATTAGACAGGGAGAAACAAGGTATTTGAGAAATTTATCTTGCAGACCATGTTTCATGGAGGATCCAAATAGAGACAAAATTAATCCAAGTCCAGAGAACAATGGCTTGCCATTACTTCAGGAACAGAAACCATGTCTACAGGTAACAGATACAGATATGCATTAGGCAACAGCTCCTGGGTCTTCAGATACTTAGTCTAAAAAGATCTTTGGGCCTTTATTTACATAAGTATCATGAAAAATATGCAAACAACAATGAACTTCAAGGAGTTGATGCAGTCAAATAACAGGAAATTGCATTAATGTGAATAGGCTAAACTGGATTAAAAGTTCATTAGTAGTAACCAAGAATCACTATCTGAAAAACAGAGCTGTGACATCACATGACATAGACCACTTTTTCCTGCAAAAGTATAACTTCCTCTAAATCATTCCATTTATCCTTTATTTGAGGAAGCAGTCTAAGCTACTTGCACCTGACACTTTCACATATACAGATAAAAAGTACACAGCTCTAACAAAAGCATAGATTAAATTCTTCAAAGCCAGTCATACATCTCTGTCAAATTTTCAGGAAGAGCCCTGGATGAACACTTCTTTAAATGGGCATTGGTACATTAGTATATATAGAAATACAGATTTCTTAGAAACATTTGCATGTATTTTTATTTTCCATTGAAATTAACTATATTTATTGTCAAACATTTTCTTTGAAAATATTCCAAATAGTACTTTGCAGTTATATTTTGGTAGCTGAGGTATAAATAAGCTCTCTGCAAAATGTGTAATAGAGTCTTCTTTTCTCCTTCTTCCAAATCCGGTAGCTGGGGAGTTAATAGTTCTTGGAAAAAAACAAACTCCATTATGCCAAATTTTATAACACACTTGCAGCAAAGATGACTTTTTATGTCAGAAGTGTTAGGGAAATGGCATGGTCTCAAGCATTACTCATGGCACCAGTAAATTACGGAAATAAATGCTGTCATCTGCTACCCTAATCCTCCAGTTCACTGTCATTTTAGGAGGAGAAATTATCATCATACAGTATCCAAAAAGCACTAATTTTATAAGAAAAAATGGATTAGGTTTCCTTATTTACGTGCTGCAAAGATATGATGGCACACAACTACAGCAGATGGATGTGTCTCATTACAAAGCTAGCAGTTTCTTGGAAGATCAATGTACAAATTTGTTTAAAGAGGAATAAAATGGAAAGGAATGCAATATTAGCCATTAAGATTAAGTTCCCATGATAAAAAGCTTAGAGAAAAAAAAAACAAACCATAAATTAGGTATAGAATTTGTTGGCCTCATCAGTCCATAAGTAGTTTGGGTTACAAGTTTGTTTCATCTCCTCATAGCAAATATAATTCAATTGTACATATCTTCAATATTAACCCAACCAAATTTGTGTGAGGGGAAGAAAATAGGCCATTTTGCACTTTTAAATCATATGCATAATCTTAGACAAAGGAATATTGCAGAATTATAAATTCAGTAATTGCTTAGCACAATTAAAGGTATTTCAGAGGTAGTAAAGTATCAAGAAGATGAAGCATTGGGCACATTATTTACAGAATCACAGAATATTCTGAGTGAGAAGGAACTCACAAGTTCCTTCTTGAACTCTTCCTTCTAGAGAGTTGAATCCAACTCTTCAGTGAATTGGCCATACAAGGATTGTAACCACAACCTTATTGTTATTAGCACCATGCTTTATCTTGAAGCCTAATGACATGTTTTTCCTAAAGGTTTCCTCTTCATGTTATACAGACAGCCTAAGCTTGTTAGATTTGCAGTAAAATCTCCAAGGAAGCTGGAACATGATTTATTGAAAATAAAACAAAACAAAGAAACAAACAAAACGCAAAAAAATTCTCCGAAAGGTCTGGTATCTTGGAGTTTTAACTACTTTCTCAGTTTTCTACTGCAGCATGTACCAGCATGAAGAAAGGGACATTTTCATGCGTATTCTTACTTTTTTTTTTCTTAAATATTTTTATCAGAGGGCATTCTTCTCTCTGAAAAAAAAAAAAAACAAACCGGTTCAAAAAAACACCTTTTAGCTTATCAGTAATAGTGTACTAGTCAAGAGGTAGTAGTTAACAGCTTTGAAAGGAAAAAAAAAAGAAAAAGAAAGAAGAAAAAGAAAAAGAAAAAGAAAAAGAAAAAGAAAAAGAAAAAGAAAGAAAATGTGCGATATCTTCAGGATCTATTCCTTACGGGACCTTTGCAACTTTGATATTGCATATTTTGGACTTGCCAGTAATATTTTGTCGCCAAAAATAATAGGTTATTATACTATCTGCATCAAAATAATTCTCTTCCTATTTTGCATGCTTCCTAGGTCTTTAAACAAATCCTGTAGATGTTTAGACTTTACATTTTTTATTATATTTTTTCATGTATTATTAGTTTGAAAAGCTGTTTTAATTATAATACTTATTATGATGAAATGGAGTTGGTTCAGCCTGTTAGGAAAAAGGGCTGTTGTGTAATTACTGATACATAAGTGAACTTTTCCTTGAACCATGCAATTCCTGCACTCTAATTAGGTCTCCATATCTCATTTGCATAATTTTTTAATACTCTGATGGAATGCAATATTCTGTTCTCGGGACTGGTGAGCAGTTCATTAATAGCACTAAAGGGATTAGAAATTCATTGTGAAGATAGCTCTCACTAGTGCTAGCCCTTCTGCTGCATCTCAACTAGTCTGTTCTGTTGAAGTTTCAGTTCTCTCTGGCCTCTTGCTTCTGAATATTCAAGCTGCTTATCAACAACAAATTTACCAGCTCAGCTTCTCAAATCATTTACAGTGTAAGAAATATTCAAGCACTCAGCTGAATGAGATATGGAAAAGTGTGATGACTGAAGGATGTTTAGAGGTCTGTGGGCTATTTTTAGTTCATCTCCACATTAACATATTATTTCCTGAAGCTTTCTCTTATCTATGTCCTTATATTGAAGTCCTTACCATGGTATCTCAGGGTTTCTGTTTCTTTGGGCATTATTAAAAATGAGAGAAGTCCTGATCTCGGCAATTCAAACCTGCAGTCACAGAAATTGATATCTGTACCTTGTACCCTTGCCCAGACAGAGGAGGTCCCGAGGGCAGAACGAAACCAGAGAGGTGTAGCAGGCATTTTAAGCACACGGCAGAGTGGCAGCAGCATGACATGGCATAAATGAACCTCCAGGGTTTCTTCCTTCAGTCTTTCCCCTTCTATTAAGGATGGCCACATTCTTTCAACACCTGACAGACTTTTTTGATTTTCTAGTATTGCCTGAAATTGGCATTTTTGTCTGAAGTCCGCCAGTGAAGGTTCTTGTATCCTTTCAAATACAACTATCATTTTCCTGCAACACAGAAGCAAATCATCAAAGCTGTTAAATCCATTACTCTGATATTTCATGTAGTCTAGATGCTCAGACAGTTAAACTAGTTATCTGACACTTGAGAAAGGAAATTTTGTATATAAATATATGAATCATACCTTCTGTTCCTTACAATATCATATTTAGAGATATTTAGAAAAGTCCAAATTCTTTTTTGCTAAACTCTCTCTACCCAAGCAAAGCCTCACATATCTGTTCCCAGATGCTATTTGCCCTTCTCATTACACTATAAAACTCTTGATACTTCTAGACTTCTTAGGAAGAGGCCTTTTACAATGCATTTTTCTTTTCATTTACTTTTTTCCTTATAATATTAAAGCCAGATGGNCTGGACTCCCAGAGGACAGGAGCTGCCAGACTTTTCTATGGGATCACTGCTTCAACGAGACCACTTCATCCAGACTGCTACCATCACCCTAACTAACAGGGTGCCAGGTTGTATTCTTTATTTTACTTCTTTCTTTTCCTCCAATAAATTGTATTTCTGACTTGAAACCTCTCACTGGTTTTCCTTTGCTCAAACCAGGACAGTGCTGTGTATCAGAAATAGCCTGGCCAGCAGGACTAGAGTAGTGGTCGTCCTCCTGTTTTCAGCACCAGTGGGGCCACACCTCAAATCCAGTGCTCAGTTTTGGGCCCCTCACTACAAGAGGGATATTGAGGTGCTGGAGCACATCCAGAGAAGGGCAATGAAGCTGGTGCAGGGGTTGGTGCACGAGTCTGATGAGGAGCAGCTGAGCGAGCTGGGTTTGTTTAGCCTGGAGAAAAGGAGGTTTACGGAAAACCTTTTTGCTCTTTGCAATTACTTGAAAAGCTGTTGTATCTGGGTGGAGGTCAGCCTCTTCTCCCAGGTAACAAGTGACAGGGTAGAAAGAAATGGCCTCAAGCTGTGCCAGGGGGAGGTTGAGATTGGACACGAAGTAAAATTTCTTCACTGAGAGGGTGGTCAAGCATTGGAACAGGCTGCCAAGGGAGTGGTTCAGTAACAATCCCTGGAAGTTTTCAGATAACATGCAGATAGGGCACTTTGGACACACTTAAGGCATGATTTAATGGTGGACTTGGCAGTGTTGGAATAATGGTTGGACTTGGTCATGTTAGAGGTCTTTTCCAGCCTTAATGATTCTATGAATAATGGCCTCAAGTAAAATTGTGTAACTCCATTAAAGTTCTTAACACCTATGGAATCATTCCCTCCAGCAAGGGAAAATTATATGTTCCTGTCTTACAACACTGTGGAAACTCCTCCTGCATTGCTGTAGAAGAGGACTGATTATCTGTATGAATATGATAACATTATTGAAATGTTGGCTGCTTAGGTTTTTTTATAGACTCTTATACTGTTTTATTTCAGTACTTTACTATTTTACAGAGATGGTGATGAGCATTATTACCACTTTTTAAGACTGTGCTATATCTTTAATATATTTAAACAGTACATATATTATTGGAGAGCACCAATGCAACCAAAGTCAATGAGGAATCCTTGTTAATCTCATGATTTGGGGTCACATTGGGACAGAATTACATTTTCATATACGTGCTTTCCAAACTGAAGTGAGACTTCCTCTCAATGGTCTCACTTCACAGCTCCTAAGCATAATAATTTGCAAAGAATGCCTGCTACACTTATGGAAGGAAATTAAACTAGTTATTACCTCTGGTAAGTACTTTCTATTTCACATAGCTTCAGAAATGTAGTGTCCATTAAAACCTTTTATTATGAACTTGCTAATTACATACTTTGCAACTATTGTTTACAATTTATTCATCATGAGATTGATGCAAATTTGTCTTTGTTTCCATTAATGTTCTTTGATGGTAAGGCAGGTGTATTGTCTGCATATATCTGACCAAATTAAAATCTAAATAACTCCTTTGTGTCCTCCCATTTTCATTGTTTGGTGAAGCAGATTATTTATATGTGGATTTCAAATGGTAAAAAAAATAATTTTAATGCATCAAAATCATAGGAAGGGAAAGTATTCTGAGACATTCAGCCATACAGAGGTCTTGCAAATCTCTTAAAAAGCTGTTACTGTATGCAAACAGAAAAAGAGCCATTGTATTAAAAGTAATTCTAAAATAAAATAAGTTCATTTCAATTATTTAATAATTTTAATGTCCTTAAGCCTTTCACATCTGTACAGAGTTTTCCAGTAGTAAGCAGTCACTGGGAAAACAGCTGCTTTTGATTGTAGGTATGTGCATGCTAGAGAAAACTCTTCATATAAATGAGAGAGGAAAAGAGACTCAGTCAGAGAAAAGAAGATAAAGACAAAGGTTTATAAACCTGAGAAGAAATCTGTAAACATCTATGCAAAAAAATCTTGTGTAGTTACAATTAATGTATAGTTTTAAAAACTGAAAGCTTTCCATTACCAAAAGAAAATGTTTTTAGAAACAGGTGGACATCTTGGAAAGAACAGTGGGGCAATTTAAACCAATTCCCCTTAATCAAGTTTTAGTAATTTTCATAATTTCTTTGAGTACCCTCCTTAAACCAACATAAAACTTTATTAACAAAGTGTTCAGAAAACTTATTTCTAAGCTTACTAGCAACCTTATTCTGTTTCTCATCAGTTCTCATACATGTTCCAGACAATATTTTTCTTTCTCATGAGCAGATTTCCTGCCTCCTTGATGTTTATCCAGGTGATCATTTATCAGAGAAGACGCTGGGCACTTCAGCGTTTCTTTCTCGAGGAAGCTGCTTTTCATCTCCCTAATTTCATGTACCAGGTTCACAAATCAGGAAGAAGTTGTGGTGCTGACATGCAGGGAATGCTGTCAGGCAAAGGAAAGAGGAGATGGGGATTATCACTTCTGCTCATGCCTTCTCCCTCCGCCTCCCCATGGCACAACTCGTGTGAAAGAAGACCTCAGCAGAAATCACAAGTGGCCACCTACTTGATTCATATTTCTTTTACCTGTAAAGAAGAATAATGTCCTCTGGAAGCCTTCACTAGGCTAAACAGGCCAAGATTTTTCAACCTGCTCAGACAAGAGCCTCTCCATTCCTCATCATCCTCTTTGTTCTCCAAAGGGAGACTCATCAGCACCTGAGGCTACCCTTAACATGTTCTGGGTATAGGAAGGACCCATCTTATTTCATCAAAGAATGACCACAGTGAGAGTGCCTGTTTGTATTGCCCTACTCAAAACTAGACACTGAATATGGCCAACAATGTATTCCACATAATGAAAAGAACACTTTGTTTTCAGTATCCTTCAAAATTGGTTCATTGTCTGGTAATATTTTTAAAATATTAGTTGTTTCAATTGTTTAACATTTTCCATGACCATGGTAACCCTAGATGAGCATTCAATATTTAAATAGCATGCAAATAATAAACCACAACTTTCTCATTTTCATAATAATGTACATATCAGCTGTAGGCTAATTGCTAAGATGGAACAACACTCCTAATTATATCCATTGTGAATTTTTGCTTTTTTTTTGTTTATATGTATGTTTATAAATTGCTGAATCCAGGTGAGCTTCAAGTTTCTACAGGCTGATCTCACATTAGTCCTTTGACCTGTACTTTTAATTTGGCATGAAACTATTGTAAGCTACACAGTGAAACTAATGAGGCTGTTGCAATTGTGCAGGGCAATAACCAACAGCTACTTTATTGTTGGAGAGTATATAAAATCTATGCAAGATATGAACTGAGAAATGCTTTTTATTTCAAAAAAGCATTTGATATGCATACCTGCATTTTCTCAGAAAAGAAAAAAAAATTTAAACAGACACGATAAATAAAAAAGACTGGGATCATCAGTTATTTTGATCTAGTCTTTTGAAAATTAAAAGAAATTTCTGCACAGTAAGTGCAAAGAGAAATTCAGAGCTGAAGTATAATCCACAGTAACAAACAGCAACAGGAAAACAGCAACCAGTCATCTATGTAGTGGCTTTTCACCATTCTAAGGCAGAGCTAGAGCCTTGCTCCTGAGCTGTGATTCCACACACTGGAAAACAGCTGTCTGTCCTGATACACCCATTGACTGGCCCAGGAAAAGTGTGCTGCAGTGAGACAGAGAAGCCAAAGGCCACCTAGAAGACACATTCAGATGCATTCCTCAGTGGCATGAGGAGAAGAATCAAAGTAAAATGTTCATGATGAGATAAGCACAGTTTAATAATTAAAATTAAAGTAAAATATGGTAATAATTGTAAATAATAATAATGATGATAATCAAAAAGTGCAAGTGATGCACAACACAAGTTTTCACCACCTACTGACTAATGCCAGAGCCCCCTTCCCAAAACCATATTGGCTCCCTTTCTGGGTAACTCTTCCTATTTTATATACCAGGCATGACATTTAGTGGTGTGGCATACACCTTTGGTCAGTTCAGGTCACTTGTCCCAGATGTGTTCCCTCCCAGTTTGTTTTTTTTGCATACTGCCTCACTGGCAGAGCACAAGACAAAAAAAAAAAAACAAAAAAAAAACAAAAAACAAACCTTGACTTAAGATAAACACCATTTAGCAAATGTTGTCAACACCATTCTCATTCCTAATTCAAAACACAGCATTGCAACAATTACTGAGAAGAAATTAACTCCATCCTAGCTGAAAACAGGACAATGATGATGAGCCCGAAGAGGTAAAAAGAGTGGCTCTTTGTTGGTATTTTGGTATTTGGTATCCTTCTTTTGTTGGTATTTTACCAAAATATCTTTGTTCAGTAACATTATAGTTAGCATATTATGTGTGGCAGCTAGAAATATACCCTGATTCATTACAGTTATTTGACTCATCTGTCAAAACTGTCAAGATCTGTCTTTCTTCTTTCACAGGACAGGAAAATGAATTGCTAGAAGTCTAAGTTCTTGTTATAGAAGTACTGGTATATAAATTACCTTAGTGTCATATGTTAACATTTGAGGTAATGCATCTGGTAATATCTAGATACACAAAGTTATCCACATAGATTATTATAGGGCTGAATAAATTCTTTGATCCTTACTGTCTGCATAAGCTATTAACTGGACATTTCATTCTCTTGAATCTAGGTGCTATTCTACATTGTTCTTCCCCATCCTGCTCCCTTGTTCCTACAAATACTTTGTTCCTATCCATGTAAGCAGTGTGCAATGAGTAGGTGTTGAAGCAGGAAGCAGCTGGTCAGGAACACACAGGCAGTTCTTTATCACCTTTAGGGACTACACCCATAAAGTCCAGTAATTGAATTCACACACTAATATGCTCAAATACTCTCATGCAGTGCTTCTAAAAAAGAATGGTGACACTCTTGGCCTCAGAGTTTTGCACTCCTATGGCATATAATGTCTTTCATTTCTCCTGAAGTGAAATGTGAAGCAATGGTGTTCCCAAGCGCTTAATGAAAGGGGCAGACCAGGATACAGCTGAACGACAGGAGCTTGTATCAGCTCAAATCTCCAAGTTAGTCAATATTCAGCATCTGAGTCCTGATCATTGTTCTGGGTAGGCTTAGACTTCAAGGGAACTTTTTGCAAAGTCCTATGTGCTCATTTCAATTTGCCTTTCAAAGCCAAGTTTCAAATTAAAATTAATGGTGCCAAAAGTGTATAAATGACCTATCCTCTCCATGCTTCCCCTCTGTGATCATCACCCACTGTGTACTGAGTGTGCTGTACTTTTAAACTTAGTGGCCCCTGAAAGTATATCTCCCTTTATGAGACCTAAGGTACAAGGTTGTTTAGCTACTAAGAGTGTTATCTCCAAATTAGTAATAAATAAGCGATGTACAGTACAGTTGGATGTATATAGTGTTTCATAATGACTCCACTACCTAACAATACCCACAGACCCAGCACCCAAAATGTGCCTTCTCCTTACAGTGTCTGCATTCTGTCGGCAGTTAAACATAAAATCATGCAATAAAGTACATTTGCAGTTTTACCCTTTGATCCCAAGACTACATTGACCTAATTTTGTGTTTTCATTAGCGCAGGTTTTTTTCAAGCTTAGTTTTTGTAGAGTGGAGGTGAGAGGCTCTATTTACTCACATATATTAACCATAGCACTTTAAAATGTATCATGAATACTTTTTTCTAAAGAGTTTATTAAGTCTACCAGAGATCATGAAGCTTGCTCACTCTACCCCAAGTAGACATATTCTCCTTCTCTTGTAGATCTGCTACTTATATTTCTATTCAGGTCTGGAAAAGAGCAGCCTTTCATCAGCCTTTTGAACTTGTGGAAAAGAGTGGGGTAGAATTATACCTAAAGAGCAATAAAGTTCTTCATATACAGATTGGTGTGTATTATCAGTTTTTAAGTCTCTTTTATCTACACCAGCACAATGCAGTTAGGAATCTCAATATTGTCCCAAAAACTAAACACTTTTCCTTTTTTATTACCATTTCACATCATTATTATCAATGCATATCATATTAAAAACCTGTTAAAGAGATACTTAATTTAAAAAAAAAACCTTAACAAAGAAATAAAGCTAGATATTACATCCTCTGGTGAAGAGTCTAGAGTACAGGACAAGAAATGAAAAATCCTTGTGTTTCAGAGACATAAAAATATCTAGGTTTGTTCCTGCTACAACATCAAAATTGTACATTAGCATACATTTATTCAGTCAGAGTAGTTTGCACTTGAGCCATGACTATCAGAGCAGCATATCTAACACAGAAAATGTGCCAGAGTAGCTGAGGAGGACTGAGTTAGCCATGTGTCAGTGGTGATTATTAAACCACAATGGTGTGCACTATTTAGGTTATTTGAACAAGATTATTACAGGCAAAAGAGTTAACATGAAAAAACAAAGGAGCACAATAGCATCACCTGTAACTGGAAGCACTGCCCATGTGAACAGCTCTTGCATGTGTTGATGTGATTAATTTCTGAAGCACAGAGGATCTGTAGCAAGACTATTCATTCAAAATTAATGTGAATTTAAATGTGGTACTATTCTTAGACTTTTCTTGTTTACTTTCACTGAGCTTTTGGAATACATAGATGATCACAGCAAATTTGGTTTTACTGAAGTGTTCAAATACGCACTGCAAAGTGGCTGTTCAGTCACACATGTTTCATAAGGTGTTATCCATTTTTGTCACGTGAATGACACAAGGTAGCTATACTGAAACGAGCCAAACTTACAGACAGCCTCAGCCACAAAAGGTGGGGGTTTTGTTGACATAACTGTATTCTAATACTGATTGTGTGAAAAAGATTGAATTTAATTACCCTCATCTTTCTGGTGTTAACCAGAGTACACAGGTTAGACAGTCAATTTTTAAAGGATATCTGAGAAGTAATACAAAATTAAAAGTACAGAATAGTTGTAAAATTACTTTCCAAGAAAGCATGTAGCTTGCAGGAAGTCTATGTGTTATTTAGTGTTACACAGAATGCTGGGGAAGAAATTAATCAGCCAAACAGCTTGCCTGTACAGATTTATAGGCTGCTTCGGAGTAATACGTGGTTTGTTCACTTTCTCTTTGCCAACCATTATCTAACAGTGCTAAGTCTTCCTAATTAAAGAGATAATCCTTTAACTGTGACATCTATATTTTATTATTTTTCTCTATTTATTGTTCAAGCTTTTTTTTTCAAAGACGAGTCTTGGCTTTCACTCTAGGTTGATTATTAGTCTCATCAAGGGAACTCTTTCAAAGCTTCTCTCTAAAAAGGAAACGTTAGATAAAATTAGATTACTTCTCTGGAAAAAGACAAATAGGCTTTCTAACATTAAAGTCAATTGACATAAAACAGTAGCACAAATACTAATGTAAATATAAATCATAGTAAAATTTTCTCTACATTCTGATTTTACTCTTTTTCATGCATGTTTTCCGGCCACGGATATTTCTGATCAAATATATTTCCAAATACTGACGATTAAACTTCCAATTTCATGCTCTTCTTGGAGCTCTATGCTGACAACATAATACAATAATTTTGAACACTCTGGAACTCCAACTATCCCTTCAGGGACAAGTGAAGCTAATTCTAAAGAAGAAATAGCTGGTGTCCAGCCTTGCTCTAGAACAAGGCCTTTTTCTGAGAGCACTGAGTTGCCAATGTGACAAGACCCTCCTGTGCTGAATGCAACAGGAGATTCACAGATTCTTCACAATCTCTTTCACTGTGCTGCAACTTCCAATTTAAGTTAGGAGTTTAATTAAAGTTGAGACTTACACGCTATCACAGAGATCCAAGGGATATTGTGTCACCAACAACACTTCTCTCACGCTCCAGGGACACACAGCATAGTGGCTGAGCAGTAACATGTGCAACCCTTATTCATTGGAAAGGTGAAGGTAAAGCTCAGGCAACACAGTGGCAGCGTTTGTCATGGCTGGAAGTCAGAGCTATGGGAACAGGAAATGTTAACTGACTTGACAGTTTGCATTTGTTCAATTCACTCATGAAGATAACGCAGCGCGTTTCAACAGCACTCACCAGTCAGTCAGCCAGACAGGCCATTAAAGCACATCTATTTTCCCTCCTGTTTGCACCAGCTGTTTGCCAAAATAATACTAAGTAGTAAGATAAGGCAAAAATAGTACTTGCAAGTAACCCTCACTAGGCATTTTTGAATGAAGTCCCTGCCATTTTTTCATTTAGAGTATGTGTTAAAATCACTAAAAATAGATTGCAACTCCACAGCAACAACCTTAGAGGCTAAATAAGATTTTTAGAGGGAATCTTTGTGCTAGCTGCAAGGCAGGAAGAGAAAATTCTCACATTTGCTAATATCTGTGCATTAATCTTTCTCATCTATGTATTTAGCCATGTCATATTACAAAAGCAGATATATATATATTAACAAGGCCTGCAAACAAGACATATGTCAGATTTTTTATTTGGGCAGGACAGAGAACAAGAAGAAAATCATATCCTTCCTGTTGAATTCTGTGTTTGTATGATTGAACTGATGAAGTAAAGATACATCACCCTTGCTTTCTTTATTTAGGAAGGTATTGTCCTTTCTCACTTTTCTTGTTTTTTGCCATGGGGAATGAGCTACTTTTAGTTCATGAAGCTATAGTGAATCTCTTCTTTGCAGCTCCTTCTTTTTTTGAGGGGGGAGAAAAGGTTTAGAAACAAGTCTCTTCCTTGCAAAATAAAAGAGTGTGGGGTTTTTTTAGTAAAATTCACTTTCTTGTGCCCTGCCTGTTCCATCCTTTAGACTCACAGGTTATTTCACATCTCAAAAAAGCTACTAGGCCTGTTTTGTTCTGTGCATTATTCTCTTTCTAAAGAGCATCATATCCTGTTGCCACTTCTTTTAAGTTCTTAGTCTTTTGACTAGTTTTCATCTTATTTTATCTCACTAGGAATCTTAGAAGAGTTTAATGTGCTGTTCTGAGGTGATGACCCCATTTGAAAACCACTGTAGACTTCAATAGGAGCCTTTATTACAAGATCAGACACATTAAGTGTATTTTTATCCTCCTGCTCTTTCTTCTTCTTTTTTGTCACCAAAAAATGTCTGTTATGTTTCTGAATGAATTGGTAAAAAAAAGTTCTTGCTACTGCTTTTTTTCTATGGCAATGTATCTCCACTGGGGTTTATCTTTTGCTTATGAGCATCCCCTACTGTCCCTGCTAGAACAAGCTGCTCACCCTATCAGGATTCTGCATACAGCAACAATGCTAATTAAGACTAATTCCATAATATACACATATACCATAACAACAACAATGTCATATAAATCATGTAATATTAAATTCATTTTACCTAAATATATGATTGTGAACCCAAATGCCAAAGCTGTGAGAGCCAAACTCTTTAAAAGAAAGTAAGAAAATATTTAGCAAATGTGACCAAGGAATTTATTAATCAGAAATTTAATTCAGAAGCACTGTGAGTAAATCTTTCTGTGAGGAATCAATTGACAGAAATAGCTGTGCCTTTCAAGTTTATACTTTTACAGTAGTTGCTGTGAGATTCTTTAAATAGCCTTAGTTGTATTTCTTCTGTTAGTAGTACCTCTCTCCCCAGATGGCTAAGATACAGCACATCAAAACAAACTGCTGCCTTCTGGTGCTTTTGCTCTGTCAGCTGCCTACTTTGCAACACTTGCATATATATGCCAAATGCCTATCTAACACATATGAGATATGCCAGCACAATACACTGAGATCTGCAATAAAATTTTATTAATGATTACAAAACCTGTACTTAAACTCTGAAAACAGATATCTCTGGGTGGCAGGGCCTATATATTCTTCATTTCAGGTTTAGATTTCCAAAATTTTCCTGAAAATTTCCAATAGACTGGTATAATATACATAAAATAATAAGTAGAGTTGGATCCAATTGAATTTTAACAACTCATTTTGATACTGACCATGCAAGAATATTTCAAAATTTATTTTGGCTTTGGTTTCTTCAGTACCATGGTAAAATTAACTTTAATGACTCAGGAATCAGCAAATACTATTTAAAATAGTTTCTCAGTTGCCAAGTAAAAATATCTAGACCAAGACTGACTATTCTATAGTTGTATAATAGATGTGCATCACTTGAGTATTAAGATGCAGGTCAATGATTTAAAGAGAGTGATTGATTCCAGTGCAGTGAATGGATTTATTAGAGCACAGTATAAATGGCTGGATGACTCTCATTTTCACAATTTTTCTTGACCTGTCAAGTTGTTGTCTTTATGAAGATCAAATATTTATTGTTTCTCTTCCAACTCAACATTGCCTTCATGATGTATGTTTCAGCCTAGATATTATCATGTCATCCTTTGGGTCTCAGAGGTCTGACAGGCGTAACAATGAAAATATGAGGACTAAACTGTTTATGTTGACATCAGTCAAAATCAAAATGCATTGTCGTGCCTCTGACCTAGTCACCAAAAGACAGCTATGAAGATGAAGGTACCTTCCCTTACAGTTGAATAAGAATATACAAGGACTTTTTTCCTTTCATGAAATCTGTTGAATAATTGATCAAGGAAAAGTTTAACTTGGATTTATCTAAAGGACCATGCAAGATGCTTTGTCACGAAACAGAGTTGTTGTCAGCATTACTCTTTTTCACTGTTGCTATTATTATACAATATGTGCTTACATAGTATAACTACAGTTTAAGCTATTAAGTTTCCCATTTTTTTTTCTTCAGACTTTCTTTTATATATGTCATAAGGAAACTAAAAACATGATCAAAGCAGCTGAAATTATTTGAAGTGTTTTTACCTCCAAACACAGTAATAATTTAAAGCCTCTTTCTTTAGAAGTTTAAAGGTAATGTACTGGCATGAGATACCCTAAAATGTAATATTGAGGCTAGGAAGGTTTGAATTAGAATGGTAAAATTTAAGCTTAATTGATTTTCTTTCAGTCTTTTTTGTATAAAATGAAAATATTTTCAGTCATACAGTGTCAAGCCCTGTATTCATGTGCCCTAGTTTAGGCATTTAAAATCTTTGTGTCTGAGTCATCTTGGAAACTCCCTAATGCAGATAAACCAGCATTTTCTGAAGGTGATTCATGTTGTCTGTCTTAGACAGCTATCAGGAAAACCAGCATACCCTCACAAAACGCTAGTTATATCTTGATAATTGATTAACATACGTCTCTGGCTATGTTAGACATGAAAGTCTAACTCCTGGAAGTCTAAAACTAGGTGAAAATCATTATCAAACCATTATCTCCTCAGTACAATAAATTATCTTTTCTGTGTGCCCCTCTGAAATATCTAAAATGTTTGCTAACATATCTGCTAAAACTGATTTTTAACACGGTTAGATAAAACAATAATCCAGAACAAAGATGTGACTTCTTTATCCATATCAGTTTTGGTTTTTTTAATTCCAAAATCTGCCTTTAAGTGAAGTGAGTTTGAAAGATTAGAATAGGAATTTGATAGGGTGAAACAAATCCTACACATATTGAATGACATGCTGCAGAATTTTTTAAAATCACAGAAACACCAGTTGGAATTTATCTCTGCACATGGCCTAGTTTGAACAATAATCAAGCAAAAGTTCATCTGCTTCTCCTGCATGGAGCAGGACTATTGAGAGAACTAGACTGGTTCAGTCATGGCTTTGTGTAATGCAGTCTTGAAAACCCCAGGAACGGAGGAAGACTCCCCAGGAACTCTCTCTCCAGGAACCTTTACAAAGTAGAAATATACTTATAATGAAGGCTTTTTCCTAATTTGCATCCTGAAGCTCCCAAGATAATACTTGTGGCTGCAGCACTCACCCCCTCCAATGAGAGTTTGAGTCCACCGTCCTTGTAAGTCGCCCTCGGTCAGCAGCAGCCTGTGACCAAAAAGATGAACCCAATGGCAACACATATGCAGTTCACATGCTTTCTATATACTAATTAAATGGAGGATATTTCTGCTTCTGCTTTCTAAATCTGGGGCTTCAAGGAAAAGAGTAGAGTAGCAGTTGCAAACTTCTTTCATTTCTTGCTGAATTCTACAATATAAAGTATTTGCTGGAATAGTTTTACTTGAAAATTTCTGGTTTTTTTTTTTTCTGATTGAATAGTTCAGACCAATTTGAAATTAAATAAATCCATCTCAGAAGTGAAAAAAAGTCCTGAAGCATGAGTAAGTGAGTGAGTCAGTATCAGCTGGCTAAACTCAGCTATACACTCATTTTCTACAACAAAATTCAATCAAATTCCCTGTATCCTGAGTAGGCCTGCTGCTATTACTGCTGTTAATTCTACCTCTGATGTAAATAAAGGAGATAAAGGAAGTGTTTTATCACCTCATAATGATGGTCCTGCTTGGGCAGCAAGGAGCATTTATTCTAGTTCAAAGCACAATATTTCAAATGTACAAAATACTGTTTGTTATAAGAAGAGTAAACCTATATTAAATGGTTTAGCAGATGTAGGTAGTATGTTTCTACAAGATTGGTGTCACACAGCAATATAAAAATAAGAACACTGAATAAGAAAATGAAGATATGGCTGCCCTGAAATGTAAGTAGGTCTTAAGAGCAATATACTTTTTATTCAAGGATTATTTTGAAAACACAGGATAATTTTTTTATGTAAAATAGACTTGCATTACGTCCAAAATTGTGTCCATCTTTGCAAACATCAGAACAGTACTGTTTGTCAGAAGTGCTCACAGAAAGAGAGGTTTTAACTTCCATGTTGATGAATATAAATTTTTTTTTTAGTTCTTTACAGTACAGAATCTTGAATATTAGACTACAGAGTTTTGGAATTTTTTTTTCCATTCAAGTGATAGAGATCATTCAAGATGATTAATCAAACTAATAGATGACAAATAAAAAAACCTACTAGGAAACCTAAAAAAATACAGAAATATCTATATAGTTGTTTTTAAAACCATATTTCTTTTGAGTAACTCATTTTTCTGAAAAAACTGTGGTCTTTTCATGACATTTTACAAGGACAGAATACATGAACTATTGTGTGCTGTTTGAGAAAATACAGCTGTGATGTCATAGCTAAAAGAGATGTTTATTTTTCACCAAGCACACTTCTGTATCCAGGGGTGGTGACAGGTGTTGCTATAGTGTAACATGATTTCCTCTCTAACCAAGATAGAGGAATTGTGCACATGGTCTAGAAAACAAAAACTGAGTTTCTTCAGCAGTTTGGGAATAAAGGCAGAATTTACAGCCCAGTCAATCCTTTTGACTATGATGGTTAATATTTGGCACTAAAATGGACCATGGGCTATCAGCTGGCCCTCAGGGCAAGTATCACACCATGGCCCGTATCCTCATGGCTCTAGTCTCACCCCTGCCATAACAACATGGCCTCATCTTTGCTGACTTTGGGAAGGCTCCCTGGCAAATATTTCTTATTCAAAAGACTCAAAAATAAGCAAAATTCAAAAGTGTGTGATATCTTTGTGTCAGCACCTCGTCTGCTGCTTGTACCCAAAAACAAACCACACTGAAAGCAAGCCTGCTGGCAGAGTCAATTGCAGGTGCTTTCAGCTGAGAACATAAAAACACTCCCCTGCTTCTCTCCCTGAACTCCCTGAATATCCCACCACACTGTGGGAAAGGAAGGGAACCTTTAGTCATTTTGCCAAGCAAAGCCTGGTTTTGGAAAATCAGAATTAACAATTAATGTCATCATTATTGTAGCACCTTTCTTTATAAAGAATATGTCTTGGAGAAGGCAAAAGGATGAAACCAGATTGCCAAGAGTCTAAATAAAGCAGACTTGGTCAAAGAAACTTGGATTCTCTAGTCATGTAAGTTACTTGGTCACTTGAGTTGAAAACTTGAATTGAAAAATTTGGAGGTTCTAGAATATTGAAGGAGTGAAACTTTGGTAAAGACTTTCAAGCAGAAAAGCAGGAAGTCAATGTAGAAACCTGATACCATTTCAGATGGAATTATAAAATGATGCTGCCTCTTGTAACAAGGCATTTGAATTAGGATCAAAGAGGTCTCTCGCACATCCATGGTTTTTTCTTTTTCTGCTTTTAAAAATACACTTCTATTTCTATGTAGAGAAAAAGATTCCTCATCTCCCCTTCAACATGAACAGAGGCTTAAGTAGTAGGAGCAGTATTTTGCCTTTGATTTTTCTTTCAGTATTACTCAATAATTGATGTTTTAAATTATACGTGAACAGCCTATCTCAAAATTAATGCCACTATTTTATTTCTAAGGATTACATTATACATAATGAGCTAAACTCTATAGCTCTTATAATAAACCAGCATTTGCATTAGAAAAATAAATTTTCTCTTACTGATGACTGCCTTTTTTTCTGAGATGATTTGCACACAATGATTCCTTCTAGGGAGAGGAAGATGTAGTTAGCTAATGTAAGCTAAAGCAGCTGGATTTAAAAAATGCACACAATAGTAGATAAAATTTCATTGTCACAGTGTGATTCATTCTATGCTTTTTTTCCTTCTAACAATTTTCTAATTAAACTCTGGAGTTTTAAAAGCATTTTTTGTTCTGAAATTGCATAGCAGTGATGGAGCCACAAGATGTTTCCAAGGTGAACACTATGTATGCCTCTGTGAACACTTCAAGCTTGCATAAACCAGTATAGTCTCTAAACTTACCCTCATCATTCCTCAGCAGTCCTTTGCTCCCTCTCCTTTAAGCCAGCAAAAAAACTTAAGGAGCCATGCAAGAGCCAGACTGAGTTAAATTAAGCTTTCCATCACTACCACCTTATTTTTTGCTAGGTTAGTTTTAACCTAGATCTGTTACTGACCTTGTTCTCTGTCCAGCTACATGGATACCAATCTGCACTAAGGACTGTAGAAAAAAGAAGGAATGAATTCCCAGACTCACAACAGAGTGGTAATCCAGTTCTTTTAGTATCGGATTAAAAACCTCAATGAATCACAATGTAAATTTTACAAAGGAGATATCTGTAAAAACATGCCACTGAAAATAAATGTCATGTCTCATATGACAGACAATATTCTTCATCATAGAATCACTAAGTTAATAATTAGCTTCATAATTTTTAAAAATAGAATTACATTATGCCTTCAAAACCCAAGAAATGCTCATAAGACATTCAAGTATTTGTTCAGAACATCTTTCTCCCACATTATATTGATGCATTTCCCTGTGCAAGAAATACTCTCCAAACAGACATTTCTATATGCTGCTGAAAGAAAGTGTGACTACTTGGTGGTAGCCAGAGATGGGAATATTGTCTTCAGATTGTGGTAGAGTTAGAGCTTAGCAGAAAGCTTTGTACTGATCTCCATACCAGACATTTTGTTATAATTCTAATTATGTTGTTTTAAATTTTATTTAACTGTATGTTCACATTATGAATCTTATTAATTTCTTTTTTGTGTGTGTTTCCTAATTCCCTGGCTCATTCATATGTCAGATCATTCCTCTAAGCTAACACTAATTCTGAATTTAATTGACATGTAAAATGAAAACGTCAATGATGGGGTATTTTTAACACATAGTGGCAGGTTCAGATTTACTCCTCTTCAGTATTAATTCCTGACAGTTATTGTCCCATTTAACTTAGGATAGAATTTTAAATAGAGACATTATCATCTGATGACTAAATGTTCCTTTTTATCTCGTTTGTATCAATTGTCAGAGCACAGAGACATTATCATGATCAATTCGAATGTATGAATAGTTGTGCCACCCATGAAAACTGTCTCAACAGAATGAAGCCCTGAAGAAATGCCTGTTCTTTTGTTTTAATTTTTACTGACATTCACTTCTAGGGCATCTTATAGGAGCTTGTGTTTTGGATTGTGAAGTGCTGGACTGTAGAATAATTCAAAAGTTCTGATTGATTAGAAAGCTTTTTTAGTAGCCTGGAGTGGCAAGGTTTTGAATATTATATCTGAGTCACATATTTCACTGAACCATTCTAAGGGATGAAGATTAGAATTTTAATTTTGATTAATAGGGAAAAAGATACAAAAGGAAACCTAGGCTAGTATAACAATAAAGCCCTGGAATTACAAACCTGATACCACGATCTAACCTCAATATAGTCGTTTTAAAGAAATTAATAATCTTCTTTTATTTGACACCTTTTTTTTTTCCTTTTGTTTTTTTAAACTTACACAGAACAAGATGGAATGTCACAATTCAAATTTTCTCTTTTCCAGATAAGCTAGCAGTAAACTCCTAGACTCCAGTAAACAATGTGTGAACAGGACAATTGCCAAGCATTTGCAGGTGTACCAGCACACAGCTCAGCCTGTGCTGTCAGTGCCTGGGAGCACTCACCAGCTGCCCAGCTCTCCCCAGGAGCCTGCTTCTTTCTTGCACTTGTGGAGATGGGCAAATTGTATCCTTCAAGAGCTCAGAGACTAAAGCTAAGATTTTTATTGAACCAATTTGTCAGATCCTGTGCTCTTACAGAAAGCACTCTGGTTGAGGAAAGTTGTCTTTTTATTGGCTAAGATGTTTCTGGAACCAAAGTCTTCTTCAAAGGAAACCTTGAAATAGCCCAATCTCACGTCCTCACTCCAAAACTGTTAATTTATTTGCCATAGAAAGCTGTCAGATTTTAATCCATTTTGAATAAAGGTTCTCGTACAGTTGAAAGACATCCCAAGTGAGCTGGGGAACTGCCACTGCAACGCAAATAACAGGCCAAATTTAGGAAAGTGCCTTCTTAGAAATGCATTCTCATGCACCCTTGATTCTAGGTGTATGCCTCAGGATCATTGTTAAATCTCAGCGTCCATAGTCATTAATAAAAAGTTATCAAATATTGGGTTTGCTGCTGTTTGGTTCTTCCGTAAGTGAGTGGAAACCTCCCTTCATGCTGTAAAGATGTTATTTCTGCTTAGAAGATAAAGATTTTTAAAATTATGTTATAAATAAAAGTAACCATTAAAAAAAAAATAGAGAGACCATTTAGTGGAAAAATGAACTGTTGCTGTAGAAGTTCTACTTCTTTGGAAGCAAAAAGTTACTTGCTTAATTCAGTATATAGGAAAGAACAAGGAATTTCATTCACAGATCCCTGCAGTGAGGCCAGCTCAGAATCTAAAATATGAAAGCTTTACAGCCTGGTTTTGGTTTACTATTTATGTTTGGTTGGAGGACAACTCCCAGTCTCTGTAACCAGCTATTGCAATAAAAATTTGAAGCTCAGCGCACGTCTGAGATATTTAAATTTATACTTATAGCTAGCTATTCATTTGAAATATGATATGTTATGTAGATATAAAATCTATCAGTATCAACTGGACCTGTCATGGCAAATAAACTAATGCAAGGTGCTGGGAGTGGGGAGGAGGGGGGGTGCATATTTCTGATGAGTTAAAATGCTCTTTCCAAAGTATGACAGCAAGAAATATAATTGCACAGCTCAAAGTTAATTTGGGGACTACAACCAAGTCCACAGAACCAAAAGTGTTCTCTTCACAACAGAATTGCCAACAAAACAGGTTATCAAGGAGGTGGCTTATTTTCCTATATTTCTTCTTTTTGTAAATTATGATTTTCAAGAACAAAAACCTCATTTTTAACTTTTTTACATCTTTTAAAAGTTTTTCAATATATAGTTTATCATTATTGTTTTGTTTTCTGGGTAGCCTGTATAAAATTACTTCTGATGCCTTGCCACCTATACTTTACGTATATTATTAAAATGATAGGGATTAAATAAAATAGCCTTAAAATATGTTTCCCTATTGATATTGAATGTTTTAGAATCAAGTAATTATATAATTGGTTTTAATTGCATAAAACTGAACCATTTCCTGTTGATTCAAAGTAAATCAACTTTTATTTAAAATGATTTAATTTATTAATATACCATAGACAGGAGCAGACTATCTCACCATTACAGTAATTCACAATAGATTAGGTTACACTTTTTTCTACTCTTCCATGCAGAAAGTAAGAATAACTGCATTCAGTATTATCATTTTCCACAAGTGTTTTTGTCCAGGAGTATAGTCTCAGATCTGTACTGCCATGGGTTGATTCAAACAGGCTAGGTGTTCCAAAAGGATGCCTACTTTGCTCCAAGTTTGGAGGGCAGTTAAGTTCCATTCCTCTCCTTACTAATACCACAAGTGCAGAGTAAGGTGAGAAGTGAGATGTAGTCAATGGAGCTCAGGTCACCACAATCAGTGTACTCTGGGTAGTGGGTTCAGCTTTCCCCAAAATACAAACATAAGCTAAGTCAATTAGGTACAAAGTTTTAACACTTTGTCTGGTACAAATGTTTATATTTTTTCCTAGCTTGGCTGATAAAACATTCAAATATTTGATATACATATAACAGACAGGACAGATCCTAAGTCCTGAAGAACCCCCATTAGAACTTATAAGTGTTCCCAAACAAACACCACCTACATTTTCCTTTCTTCTCAATGCTCCCAAACCATCACTGTAGTATGATTTGTCTGATTCCTTAGTCAAGTCAAAGAATTTGCTAAAGTTATTAGCAAAAGTGTCATTTTTAATATTTTGTGCATAAAGACCTAATTTTAAAGTAATTTTGAAGATCAGTTTAAGGAAAGAGAATCTGGGCTTTCTGACAACCCAGCTTTTCATCAATACGAATTCACTAGATTCACTTTCTCATCCACAAAAGAAAGAAAGAGCCTCCAACCTTTTGTTCATATGCATTTAATCACTCATGCTATAAGGAGATTATGAAAGATTTCATTTCATGTTATAAAGACTTGACCTTTCATCCCCAGATGGCAATTTATATGATGAATCCATTATAATTTCATGTCTTGAAGTCAGCGAATGACAGTTTCCCCAGTGCACAATAACACTGCATATTCTATCTGTTCTGTATAGAGTAGCTAAAACTCCTTTTACAAGGAGGTTTCAACACCTTACACAGCTTTAAAAAATACACTTCTATTGTGTATTTTTGAGTGACAGTGTTAGTGTACTGGATATATTGCACTAAATTTCTTATTGATCTATGACTCAACATGTAGAATGTATTTTTTGCATATGCAGTTTATATATATGTATATCTGGGACTAATCAAAAGTACTCAAGCTATTAAGTAGCTACCCTAAATACACTACCAAATGTGTTTGGAATCCTGCATTCGCCAACAAAGGAGGGAGGGATAATATTTCTTAAAACATCCACTGGTCCTCTTAAAACTAAAAGGATATCACTGTAAGAGCCAAAACAAAATATCCCCTCATTAATATAATGGGAAAAAATATATAAGGAGTCTGATTGTGTAGTGCTGGAACTCTGTTGCCTTTGTTGAAGTTGCATTCTACAGCAAGGTGAAGGAGGATTAGGTCTTTATGACTACATAGCATTTAGCAGATGCCACTAACATAGTCAAACAATGTCTTTATTACTTTAAATAATTTTAGAAACAGAAATGATCATATAAAATATTCAAATATTATTTTTAATCTTTCCCCATTTCTTTTTACAATCAAATATCAAACAGAGTAATTCCTTACATTCTATCTTTATTTCCCATTCTTACTTAGAGGTTCTGGGGAATAAACTGAAAACAGATGGCTAGGTTTACAAAGCTTTACCTTACGCAGTAAAATGAGGCTCTGTGCAGATGGACCTGTAGATGCTACTGCCAGTATTGTACCTCATCCATATGGATCTCAAGAGTTATGGCAGAAGTAATTATTTTCAAATTCATCCTTGGATATAAGCTAATACCTCCCAGTTTGCATGGCTCTACTCTTTCTAGCATTGGAATAGCAGGAAAAAGCGAAATAAATATTGACGTGTTTGCATGCTAAGTCAGACACAATATGTTAACTAGTAGTTTGATTTTTTTTTAAGAAAATACTTTTTCTCTGGGCAGAGCACCATGAATCATTCAGGGGAGCATGCACTGCATCAGATCAGTGTTTTCACATCAAAGGATTCAGGCTGCTGCAGACAAAGTTTTATGGGATGGAGTCTGGAGCTGACAGGCAAGAGGCCCTGGTTGATGACATTATCTATGACAGGAAAAAGTTGTTGCAACACCGTTACGAACTGAACTCCTTTTAATCACAAATGTGTCCTCCAGGACTTACTATACTCAACATAGAGTGGGAATATTCCCAAATCATACTTTTTCTAAATCTCCTGTCCTGCTATCAGCCAGCTACGGATCCTGTAGCATATTAGGTGGAGATCCAGTGGGTTGGATATAGTATAAGCATGCGATGGACTGCTTTCATCACTTAAAAGCAAGACTCTTCCAGTGGTTACCTTAAAGACTGATAAAAGATTTAGGATTAGGTCTATATTGAGAAAGATTGTGGAAGCAAAAATGCAGACACTTGTCACCCTTGGTTTTCCATGTTTTTACTTTGCCTTCTAATGTTTTCATTTTGCCTTCTGATGTTTACAGAACTCTGAGTCAGATTCTCACACTTTCTCTTGCAAACAGAGAATATTTACATATTTTCTCCTCTAGGAGGAGTTTCATGACTGATGGTGGTGTTCACCAATGAGATTGGAGAGGTGGCAACACTTTTGGCCAATCTCTTGCCTTTTGTACAGTTGTACATAAATTGGAGTCAGAATTTAAAATAAAGAGCATTCCCGCTGACCTCGGACCTCATCCCTGCCTCGTCCTTTCGTGTCCTATTGCGACAGACACCTTACAGGATTTTTGGACAACCTTGTAGCAAAGGCTCTTTCTATGGCTTGGTTCATATGTGGGAATATACATATTTCAGACTTAATTACCACAAATTGCAAATAGGAAAAAAAAATACAGAAATGCAATTTCTAACAATCACAAACACAAAGATAGAGGTCTGCCTTCCTAGATGTTATGCTGTCTTTTAATATGAGTATGATTTACAGATCTCTAAAGAGATAATGCACAGAGTTTCCAGTTTCTGCTATATCTGAAATACATAAATCAATAAATAAAGAGCCAATGATCTTTACAGAAAGTCATAGATATTACTTTTCCCTTTAAATATTCCATTGCTCTTCAAACATTCCAATTTACCCTATTTTCTTCTTCAGTTGCATCTGTGAAGTTTTCATTGCCTGACCATAAAATCAGAAATCGATTAGGTTAGAAAAGACCTTGGAGATCATTGAGTCCAAATTATGACCTAAACCCACCTTTTCAACTAGACCATGGCACTGAGTGCCACATGCAGTTTTTTCTTATACACCTCCAGGACAGCAGCTCCACCACCTTCCTGGGCAGCCCATTCCAGTCACCCTTTCTGTGAAGAACTTCTTTCTAATGTCCAGCCTAAACCTCCATTGGTGCAGCTCAAGACTGTGTTCTCTTGTCCTGTCTCTGCCTGGGAGAAGAGGCTGACCCTACAAACAGGGTCGTTTCAGGTGGTTGTAGAGAGCAATAAGGCCTCCCCTGAGCCTTCTCTTCTCCAGGCTAAACAACCCCAGCTCCCTCAGCTGCTCCTCATGGGACTTGTGTTCCAGACCCTTCACCAGCCTTGTTGCCCTTCTCTGACCATGCTCCAGCATCTCAACATCCTTCCTAAATGAGGGGCCCAGAGCTGGACACAGCACTCAAGGTGTGGCCTCACCAGTGCTGAGTGCAGGAAAGGAATCACCTCCCTGCTCCTGCTGGCCACACCATTCCTGATCCAACCAGGATGCCATTGGCCTTCTTGGCCACCTGTGCACACACTGACCCAGTCTGCTGAACCCAGGCTGGTTCAGTCTGCTGTCAGTCAGAATCCCCAGGGCCTTTTCTGCCTGGCCACTGTCCAGCCACTCCATCCCCAGCCTGTACCACTGGACAGGGTTATTGTGACCAAAGTGTAGGACCAAGCACTTGGCCTTACTAAACCTTGTATCACTGGATTCAGTCCATCTTTCCAGCATGTCCAGGTGCCTGTGCAGAGCCCTCCTACCTTACAGCACACCAACACTTGCACCCAATTTGGTGTCACCTGCAAGTTTGCAAATGGTAGACTCAATCCCCTCATCCAGATCATCAACAAAGATATTAAACAGGTCTGGACCCAAAAATGATCCCTGGGGGATGACATACAGTATTGAGGTATTCTTAAATGCTAAATATTTCAGGACTGTGGTTTACCTTCTGGAACCAAAAAGTTTAACTGATTTCCATTTGTAAAGTCATTTGAGATCCTCTGCGGAAGGACACCACAAAGAAAATACTCCTATAATGAGTTACTAAAAAGTGATCTCTCGTAGTGTTTAACACATCAATTTACATAGATCATATTCATTATAAGTTTGGAGATTTTATATCTTCAAGACTGACAAAAATTGCCATATATAATAGCAACAGAAGTACATAAAAATCCATCTGAACAACTTAATAAAAATTCTGACAGAACAAAACAATATACAATAATACAAATTCTCCCACACAAAATTTTACTTTGAGTTTTTCAGACTAACAGCATAGGAATAAATGGTTAGCTTGAGATACTTGCAGAAGTAATAATATTTTAGAGAAATTTGTTTCTGAAAGTATGTCAAAAAATACACTGGTTTCAGATGAAGATTTGTTTCTCTACCAAAAGAAATAGTTTTCAGTTTAAAAATAACTTCTGCTTTCTACTGATCTAATTTTGCCCTTGGCTACCACAGGCATGATTTGCTTAAGCTGAAAGGAAATAACAGCTGTGAAGTTTTTCATATATGATGAATGAGAGCATAATGTAAAACAAGGTACTTAAACCACAACAAGCAACAGAATATTGCTCAGCTTAAAGCCTAAATCCACATTACATCCTGATTATTTACTGAGGACAATTTTGTGCATTTGCCCTCAGAGGCCCAAGAGTTTCTTGCTTAACATGGCACTAAAATTGTAAAACCAAACTATCTTATGAAGAAAGCCACAAAGAAACAAGTAAGCATAATATTAATTGATAGATACATGGAATATAATGAATAATTTCTAAAAGAGGAACTACTATTCACCTCTGAAAATTGCTAATCTGAATGTGAAGTATTTAGCAACAATCCCAGCTCCCTCAATTGTTCCTCATAAGTGTTTGTGTTTCTCCCCTGGCTTTGTTGCCCCTCTCTGGACACACTCCAGCACCTCAATGTCTTTATTGTAGTGAGGGGCCAATACTGGACACAGAACTTGAAGTGTAGTGTCAGTGACAAGTACAGGGAGACAATCACTGCCCTTGGCCAAAGCATTTCTGATTCAAGCCAGGATGCCATTGGCCTTCTTGGCCACCTGGACGCACAAACCAGCTCATACATAACCAACTGCCAAGGAGCATCTCCAGGTTCTTTTCCACCATGCAGCTTTCTATTCATCCTGTCCCAAGCCCATAGTGAAGCATGGAATTGTGACCCAGGGGCAGGACCTGGCACTTCCATTGCTCAGCCTCATTCAGTTGCCTCAGAACATTAATCCAGCCTGTCCAGATCCCTCTGCAGAGCCTTCCTGCCCTCCAGCAGCTCAACAATCCTGCCTAACTCAGTGTCATTTGCAAACTTACTACTGAGTAACCCTCCACTCCTTGTCCAGGTCACAATACAGACAATAATACAGGGCTGACCCCAGTACGGAGCCCTGGTGAACAGCACTGGTGACCAGCCACCAGCTGGATGTAACTCCACTCACCACCACTCTCTGGGCCTCAGCATCCAGCCAGTTTTTAACTCAGCGAAGAATGCACCTGTCAAAGGCATTAGCTGACAGTTTCTCCAGCAGAATGCTATGGGAGACAGTGTGAAAGGTTTTGGCAAAGTCTAGGTGAACAACATCCACAGCTTTTTGCTCATCCACTAGCCAGACACCTCGTCAAAGGAGGTGATCAGGTTAGCCAAGCAGGACTTGCCTTTCCCAAATCCATGCTGGCTGGGGTGATCCCCTGGTTGTTCTGCACATGCTGCAACATGGCACTCAAGATGATCTGCCACATGACCCTGCCCAGCACTGAGGTCAGGCTGAAAGCCCTATAGTTCCCCAGATCCTCCTTTCAGCCCTTCTTGTAACCACAAATGCTCATAAATCACAGAATCACAGACTCACAGAGTATGCTGAGTTGGAAGGGGCCCACAAGGATCATCCAGTCCAGCTCCTGGCCCTGCACAGAACATGCCCCAAGGATGTTTCCCCATGTCCCTGAGAATATTGTCCAAACACTTCCTGAACTCTGGTAGGCTGGTGNAACTGCAGTGAGGCCTCCCTCAGTCTCCTCTTCTCCAGGCTGAACAGACCAAGTGACCTCAGCCACTCCTCAAAAGGCTTCCCCTCAAAGCTCTTCATCATCTTCATTGCGCTCCTTTGGACACTCTGGATATAGCTTTATATCTTTCTTATATTGTGGCACCCAAAACTGACTGGAATGTTCAAGGTGAGACCACACCCGTAGAGAGTAGGGCTGGACAATCACCTCCTCCTTGCCCAGCTGGCAATGTTGTACCTGATTAGCCCCAGGACAAGGTTGGCCCTTCTGGCCGCCAGGGCACTGCTGACTCATCAACTTGCCATCAACCAGGACCCTCAGGTCCCTTTCCCTGGCACTGCTTTCCAGTGTCTCATTCCTCAGTCTGTCTGTACATCCAGAGCTGCCCCATCCCAGATGCACTATCTCCACTTTCTGATGTTGAACTTCACATGGTTGGTGATTGCCCTGTGTTGTCATTGTGTCTCTGCAGGGTCTCCTTGCAGGGTCTCCCTGTCCTCAAAAGAGTCAGCAGCTCCTCCCAGTTTTGTATTGTCTGCAGACTTGCTCAGTATCCCTTCCTGTCCTGCTTTCAAGTCATTTATGAAGACAATGAAGAGCACAGGGCCAAGGATGGAGCCTGTGGAGCCCCACTAGTGCCAGGTCACCAGTCTGATGTCACCCTGTTCATTATAGCCATTTGTCTAGTTGCTCACCCATAGCATTAAGTGTTTATCCAGCTACGGGATGGACATTTTGTACTAAGAGTTAGGTCAAAGCTAGTGTTCTCTCATTGCTTATTGCAGGCTACTATTTGATTAAAAAAAATTAATTTTGTTTCTTTTTAAATCATAGGATTTAAACAGGTCTGGCTTTATTCTGAATTTCCCCTTACATTTTTGTTCTCATGGAGAAGAAATGTATCATAATGTTTTAACATTAAAAGTGTTTTACAGTAGCAAGACTGACTTCATGCTAAGTAAATTTTATTCCCTTACATTAGCTTTTGGAAACTAAAGCAAACACATCAGTGATTTTATGTCATTCTCTGCAAGACAGGAAAGAAATGTGCAATTAACGCTGCAAGCAGCTTTAAAAGCTTCTCTCCTGGCAACGAACACTTCTAATAAAATCAACAGCTCAGTTTCTTACAAACTTTAGCATTTTCAGCTTACATGTTTGCTAACATAATTTGTAATAATTAAAATAATTCTGCAATTGTTGTCATGACCAACTCTGGAATATGATGTTGTTGTACAACTGTGTCTCTCATGCTTCATACTGTAATGAGAAGATAGTCCAATGTTTTTTACAGTCAGGAATGGATCTTATTTGCTTTATGTCTCCACTCCTTCCAAATCAATATATTCTAGTTAAATGTGTATGGAACACAGAACACAGATTTTCTACATTGTCCAGTTAATGAACTTCCAATAAGAAAGATTTTTAGAATGTTTAAGATTTGAGGTATGAAATAATTATTGCATGAAATAAAAATTTTAACCTAAAATAATAATAAAAAGCAACAGCAAAAAAAAAAAAGTTAAAACTCATGAGTCAGGATAAAGATAGTTCAATCGGACAGAAAAGAAAAGGAGAATAATAATAATGATAAAATACTATATAGAACAAGTGAGACACAACATTTATCACCACCCACTGATAAATGCCCAGCAAATTCCTGAGTAACATTCACTGCCCCTCACAAATTTTCCTCAATTTTATTGTTTAGTATGATGCCACCTGATTTGGAATATCCCTTTGGTCAGCTGGCTGTGTCCCCTCCCAGATTTTTGTGCCATCATCCTCTCTGGCAGGGAAGAATGAGAAGGTGAAAAGTCCCTGACCTAGTGTAAGTGCTGCTCAGCAATAACAAAACCATCAGTGTGTTACCAACATTATTCTTACCCTGAATCCAAACCACAACACTGTACCAGCTACCAGGTAGAAAATCAACTCTACCCCAGCTGAAATCAGAGCACTAACCAAGATGAGATCTGCTTATTGTAAAACACTTATGGTTTGTACAGAGGCTTTACTATATGTATCTATATGTGTCTATATGTGTCTCAGTATTTTAAGAATCAAATAAGTCCTTCTATTTTGATAAGCTAAGATTTCATCTGAGCTAAAGGAATAGCAAGATGGTTTTATATGCTAATATTGCAAAACAATCACTTTTAAGTAAGTAGAATATCCTATTTTGTCACCTCACTGTATGAAGAAAACACAAAAGTAAACAAAAGTACTTGTTTAGATCTGTATCAAAAAGGTATTTCAGGGTTTTCTTTGAAAAAAGGAAAATACAAGTATATTTTCCTTTTTTTAACAAAAATCATTCATTTTTTTAAAATTATACTCTAAGAATTACATTAATTATGAATAAAAACCTACAGAGGTTTTAGTCCAAGAATATGTACATTAAAGGAAGAAATAAATAAATATTAGGGCCATTTTTAACTTTTCAATATATCAGAAAAATTACTTTTCCATTTCTTTCTTTCTTTTTTATTTAAAAACCATTTTAGATTAGGAACAGTATTTGGGGTTTGCTTTGTTTGTTTGTTTCTTTGGCTTTGTTTTTTGAGTTTTTTAGTTCTTGAAACATTTTGTGTAAATTTACTGCCTATTATCTGGGGGAAAAAAATCACCTTAGTAAAATTATGACTGGAATAATGCTCCGGAGCATGAATTCTGAGACAAATGTTAGAAGTGACTGATCAAGACCTGTATGACCTGTCATTGCAATTCACCCTGACATTGCTGTGGTGTTTATGGAAAAAGTAATCCAGACACAAACCTATGTTGTGAAGCTGGAAAATTATCACAACAAAAAATGTACAAGATGCCAGAACTGCATTTCTTAATGGCTCCTAACTTTTGTTTCACATTTTCACTTTTAGAGGCTAGTCCCTCATTCTGCAACCATCTCTATTGCATAAACCTTGCTTGAACACACAATCAAGGAAAAGAATGTTGTTTCTAATTGAAATGTGTCTTTTAGCCTGAGTGAAAAAATTTCCATCTTTTGCTTTTACAAAATATTTATGAATATCTTTGAAATAAAGTTTGAATCACTAAAATATTAATTACAATGCTATTAAATTCTGTACCAAACTAATATTGTGTACTTACTTCAAGTGTTTTGCTCTGCTGAAACAAATCATTTAGGTCAACACAAGTTTGGTCAACACTTTCAGTGGACCAAAGCTGTCCTTTTCTGGTGAAAAGAGTTGAGGCTGAAATATTTGTTTCTAAGAATATGCCATTGCTCTCCCATGGTGTGCAGCCAGCCTAGCCTTCTGGCTCACTCTTAAATGGGAGATCTGCTAGAGGAAATCTAGCCAGGCTCTCATGGAACTGGATGATCCTTGGGGGTCCCTTCCAGCTCAGCATACTCTGTGAGTCTGAGATAGCACAAATAGAGTGTTAGTTACGCTCAACCAAAGGAGATAAGTCATTGACTGTACAGACCACTACACAGTTGTAAGAGTTAGAAAAGGCTAAAAATTACAAAATTGTTTTGCTTTGTCCATAAGAGATTGAGGAAAAAGAAATTCTGTCAACCATATCATAATGAAATCATAAAGCAAGAAATTAAGTGTATTTCCATATTAGTGGATGTCTTCCAAGCTTACAATGTGGAAAAGCTAGAGCTTGTGTGTGTGGTGAAGGCCAAGGTTAGTAAAGTCAAATAGCTACTGAAAGAACCCTTTACTTATAGACATTTGCTTTAGAGCTTCAAGTTACTATATTTCTGTAGCTGCAAAATATCACTACTGTAATTGTGCTTCTTCTGATGTGCGCTCCTGTAAGTAAGGAGCATAAGGAGCTTTGACACACATGCTCCTTCCTTAGGATTTTCATAATACATGTACCTATGCCCTAAATACAGAGTGACAAACTCTGTAATAATCAGTGGGCCAGACCAATCTGGCAAGTTTCTTGGTCATGTCTCTTACCTGGGCCTCAGGAAGGCAAAAAATCTTCCTTTATTAGTTATAGAATTATTCCACAATTCTCAACAGTTCACTCCAGAGGCTGTTCCCACCAAAAGTAACACCCCAACAGGCTGTGAACTGCAGCAGAATGGATGAATGTGCACCATATGGATTATTTTCCCTAGGTGAAAACTTAAGAGATGCAGGCTCCTCTTCTGTCTTCTCGATCCTCTCCTCTAAAACAGGCAGAACCTACATTGGTTTTTTGACATTTCCTTTAAGGTCTTCAACGCAATCTTGATGTGTTATCAATTGTTTTCTTAGCTAGTATTTTCCCTTCTCTGTCCTTTTCCAAGATCCTAATGCTTTAACGTGCTTTCTTTCACTATTCCTTCACTTTATATAGGTTTTGTCTCTTTCACATCTTCATTTTCATTGAAATTTTGCTAGACAGAAGAATATAGGCCACTTCTTTTGTAACTCCACAATGGGCTAGGGTCTAGATATTGAACTGCACTGACATCAAAAACCAGATTTTGGTCAAAGCATATCTGTGATAGTACACTATGTTTGAAAAAATGTTAAAACTATTAAGAGATAAGAATAAAATATCAGCTTCAAAGAGCCTGCATTATTCAATAAACCTGAGACCTTGTAGATGAACACAGGTTAGCCAATGCACTGTGAAAAAGGAATTCTTGTGTATTGTGAGAACAAACCAGACTTTGAAACTTTCTGCGTTTCACACAATCATGATATCAAACAGGCATTCACACGTGGGTACCTATATTAAACTGCAGCACTTCTATTGAAACTGTTTGAAAATAGTGCTTTCTTCTGCCTCAGTTCTGTTTCCTCTATATGCTCAGTGTTACACCTGCATGCTCCAGGGAAAAGATAAATTTGCTACTATTGGACTTTGAAGTGAAAACATAGCAATGAGGAACTGAATTAGATTCTACCTCTTCATGGATCTTCAAAAGAATTTGCATTTTATGTTCCAGAAATATGATTCACCCCTCTCTACTGTTTCATAATTTAACATCAATGGGACTATGCCTCGAAGGCATTTACTGATCAATAAAACTGTTATTATAGTTTATAATAATTGAGAAATAGATAATTATAGGGAAGTTTGCAGGCATGTCAATTAAAAAATATTAAACACATCTACTGAAGACTTATTGTAAGCAAAGACAAATCCCCAAGTTCTGTCCTTTGCAGATATTTTTTCTGCACAGTTCTTCTCCTCAGAAAGGAAGCAGTGACATGGATGGAGCACTGACACAGTAATTAACCTACTTCACCTGTACTAACAAGAACAGCTGTTGTCCGTCTCATAAAATAGAAAATTGAAACCACTTTATTTCCCATTGCAATGAAGGCCTCACAGCTCCATTCTGAGAAATTCTTGTCAAATATAAAATACCATCTAATTAATCCAAATATTTTTGTGTCTTTAAATATGTAGTTGGCAATTTTTTACAATGTCATAGAATAGCTTAGTGTATACTGTCTGCTACTTGCAAAAAGAACAGACAATGTATAAACACTGGAAATAATATTGCATGTGTCAAATCTGAGAGAAAAAATATGTTGCTTTTCCAAAATTCAATGAACACTTTATAGAAATGTAGAACGTTCTGCCCCAACAGGTTTAGTTACTCAGACTTCATTTTACTATTTTGTGCTAGGACAAAGATTTATGTCTCCATCAGAATAAAATAGAACTAACACAGACTACATTGGTTTTGAAGTAGAAAAATGGGGAAAGTAACATATTGCCAGGGCCAATGTTGAATAGCACCAACAGACACAAACCCATTGCTAAGCATTTCTAGAAGACTATCCAAGTACTTCACTCAGCTTCGAGCTCTATTGCAATGAATTATTGAGCTTTCCTCTTCCCTCTGGCACAGCAGGCACACTCTGATTCCATCAACTGTTTTCCCAGATTAATTCTGATCCAGTGACTTCTCTTGTTTTCTATCCCAATCAAGCAAAAAATAGGTTTTGTTCTCAAGCAAGTTACAATTTATTCAGTGTTCTATATACATCCTAAAGGTCTTTGTATATTGAACAAATAAACATAAGGCTGCTAAACACTACTAAATCTTGTAGAAAAAGAAAGTGTTCTCTCTAACATTCTTCCCAAAGTGGGAGAGCTCTTGGAAGAGGAGAGTTGCTGCAGGTTATTTAATTTCAATGAATTTTAGCCATCTGAAATGTAGATACCCAGGTCTGAATTAATTTTGCTATATTTTTCTGTAGAGATGACAAAAATATATAGGCAATTCTAGAGCATGATTTATTTTAGATGTCAACAGCAGGATGAGATGAAGTGCACCCCAGGGGTGACTATTACTCTTTTCTGAACCTGAAGAAAACCTGAGGTGTCTATCTGGGCAGTAGAAATCTGTAATATATATATTTAAATGTTCACTGAAATTAATTCCACCCTGTTTGCCTTATAGTTTAATCAGAAAAATGGTGTCTTTCATTTTAAACAGGGTTCTAAATGTCTATTTCTTGTTGCATTGCTTCTGATTGTATGGGTGCATCATGGATGCCATCATCTGAAACTACCACAGAACAACAAGAAACAATCCAGACAGAGAATTCTTTGCTCTACAGTCACTGGGGCTATGTATGAAGCACCATGCAGTGTATGGTTTAAATCTGGAACCTCTAACACTTGGTAATCCTGGGACAAGGCATGTCTGAGAATGTAGCATCTTTACGATTCCTTGTACCTAGGAGTTAAAGTTTGGGTACTTGTGATGTCACTTCTGAACACAGAAGTTTACACAGTCATCCAAAGGCACAATTTTACCTATTTCATTCCTGTCTTCTGTGGTAGCAATTCAGTGTCAGGACACACTGGATTAAAGAATATGGAAAATCAGCATAACCACAAATATAGCTAACATGATTACCAATAAAGTCAAAATAAAGAACCATGACAATAGCTTAAAAAAAACTTGTAGAAAATATGAATTCCACTGTCTGAATATCATATTACTAGAAGAGAATAGCTTACTAAAATCAAAATGAGAAAAAACATGCTTTGTTTGAAATAATCCAAATACTGTATTATTTTATTAAATGTGTTGTTTTATGCTATATTATTTTATAAAATGTGCTGTTATATGGTGCAGGCAGCATTCAAAATAAAAATGTTCTATATGTAAACAGATTTCTCTGCAGTACATACAAAGTTTTCTAGTTTACATACGTGAAAGTGGCTAGTAGATTGTTATTTACTATTACTGTCATTTTAAGCAGTGTTTACATATATTTTTCCACAGAGTCAGAATGCATTGGAATGTAGATTTGTGAGCATATTTCTATGCTGGACTGGCTCATAATTTAAAGTTAGGTGTGTTACTTAAAGAGACAAATTACTTTAGAGTACCACATGCCCATATTCTATTGTATTCAGTAGATCAGAATGCAGACAGCAGAGGATAAAATGGGATGAGCCAGATTGCTTCTGACCATTTTTTCCTTGTGTGATGCCATAGGCCCTAAGTGCATCTACTTAACCTCTCCTCTCCAAAGCTCTCCATCACATCTACACCCTTTCTTTTATGTTCTGTTTTTCTAAGATGGCCTTTACATCTCATATTCATTCTGTGTGATCAACATCAACTCAAATTCCACAGTAATTTCATCACATCATAAAATTTTAAAATCTATGACATTATCTTTAAAGAAATACGTGCCTTAAAATATTTTAACACAGTCTACCAGCAGCAATTCAGCTGAAGGCTTCTGTTCCCTTCCTTTGCAATGCAAAAAGAAAATACTATCTTTTAAAAGGATGTTGAACAGAATGTTGCTTATAATTCAGCAAGTAACACACTTCCTCCTGAGCCAGAATTGGAGTACTGTCTCAGCACACTGTTTTAAAAGTTTTCTTTTGACTGTAGCTGCCATCTTTCAAAATTACTCTTACTGGTGACATTCTTTGCACTGGTGGACTCACTCTTTCAAACTGTCCATTTTATCTTTCATTCATGTAGTTATTTATTTCTTCAGCAATTTCCTAACTTCTTTTTCCTCATATTTGCAATAACACATAAGAAAATAAAAAAACAAGCAGCTGCTGGAACCAGGAACAATTTGAAGTTATTATCTATTTAGTATGTGCTCCATACAGGGACTTTGCAACAGTGCCTTAACAGACTTGCAAAATTACCTGGCAAGCATTTCATAGTATGTAAATGGTATCAAAGGTTACTGTTCAGATTCTTTCTTTGTTGTCTCTTCATGAAGATTTCTTTTTCACAGAGGAATAAAATCCAGCTACAAGGAATGGCAGAAGAATAGAAAAAGGTTCTGACAGCAGACCCTAAACAGGTCATAAGCATGGCCAAACTGACAAGTAACACTTTGTCCATGCCAAAAGAAGGTTTCTGGTTCAAAGAATCACTGAAGTTCAGGGCTTGGATGGATTTGTGAGGGTGTTGTCAGTCTCTTCTCTCATCTGTAAACTCTCCCATAGCAAAGGCCACTGTGGAGGTCAAAGGAAGCATTCAAGTCAAGATGGTGACAACCATTTGGGATAAAGGCAGAAGGTTAGAAATTATTATCTAAGCCCTGCTGACTAAAATACATAATTCTTACACAATAAAACTTGTCAGTAAATTATATTTTTCAATTAGCTAATTTGAAATTTCCTTGGCCAAGTCTTCCGTCTTGCATAAACATGCACCAAAGAAATAAAACACTAAACATGACGGTTTAGTTGCACTTTCAATTTTTTTTGGGGGGAGGGGGGGTGGGTGTCATATTTATTACTTTGGCAGTCATCTGTGTACATCCTTTGAAAGTCATGTTTGGACAATCATTCTACATTTTTTTCTTCCTTTTTTCACCTCTTTTCACCTCAGGGGTCACAAGGAGTTTACTTGTTGCTGTTGTACCCCATGAATGTACAGACCTTTGAGATGTGTCCCTCTCTATCAGGCAGCCTTGCCAATACTGATGCACCATCATCCTGTAGAAACAGTTTTGGGGGGAGGGGGGGTACTTATGTACACGACCCTCAGGACTTGTGGTCTTGTTCAGCTTTCCTTCCCTTATCTTATTTCTTACCTCCTGTATTCTCATCTGTACAACTCATTTTGACTCCTTGCCTGCATCTCTCTTTTTCTATTTATTCATTCTGTTCACATTGGTTTTATTTCTTTCTTCTTTGTTTTATTCGTCCTCCTTTTCCACCAGTCCTATCTGTGCCATCTCCACGTTTCTTCAAGTATTAGTCTTCCTTTGTTTTTTTCTCACACCTTTGTCCAATTTTCAGTCCCAGGCTCTTCCCTTCCCTTTTGTCTTGCAGTTTAGAAAGCTCTAGAAGTGCTCCTCTCTAGCTTACGGCTAACCTACGAGAGCATTTATTCCCTCCTAGTTCATTGGGATTTTTCACTGTTTTTCTTTCCAGAATGCTTCTGTAAATTAAAAGGCCAAGACTAGCCCATTTTTCTCTTGGCTAGAAAAAGGAACAGATTTAGATCATGCAGTCTTAGTCCATTTCCATCATCAGCAAGCTCACAGGGATCATAACTGGAATATGATTCTAGCAGCTGCAGCTGGCAGACCTGGATCCAAAATTTATATGAGCCCTGATGGACTCCTGATGGGATGAGGTTGGCATGATAACATATATGTCCTGCCATAAGGAGAAATATAACTCTAAAAAACAGTGTTAAACATTGCATCATGGTGTCTGTCACTTTGGGCTGAAGGAACTTTTGGAACTGAAGGGCTTTTTTTCTCCTCCTAGACTGGACTGTTGTGTTACAGCCAAGACAACCATTTGACCATAGCCTTTGGGAGATTTTTTCATGTAATGAATATTATTGGTGTATAATTCAGTAGAAGACACTAGAGATCCTGAGGATCAGTGCTTTTTGTCTTCTTAGCCTTCTACTACTATTCCTTTTCATATTTCAGAAAGAAGATTAATATATCCCCAAGTGAGAACATAGGATAAAGTAGTATCACTGGGGAAGAAAGTTTATTTACAAGCACAGTCTCTCCAGATGTACATACTCTCATTAGATGCAACCATACTCCTAGCTCACCAAAACCAGACTTTTTCCACTTACTATTTACCTTTTATCAATTTTTGCTGCCTCTGCATGGCCAACTGTGCAGTAACCACAGGTCAAAGAGCCAGACATCAAAGAGGTAGGGCTGACAACTATATGTGGATTATGCAAGGAGCTGAGCAAAACTCAGCTCTTGCCATTCAGTCATTTCAGCAGTGTTAATGTTATCAGCTCTCTGTAACTCAGTGATACCTACAAGCAGCACCAAAGTCCCTCTGGACTGATCATACAGGAAGACAGGCCCTATTCTAAAGTCATTACCACATCTTTTAAGCAAGACACAAGTGACTGTGACAATCCAAGTGAAAAGACAGTGATGAATGGTTAATGTAATGCAACCATCATAAAACTACATATGCCTGAAATTCATTAATTTATGTTTTATTGATTCATTCAGATTCCATCCACCACAGAGCCTAGCCACACTGGCTTGGCTGATGCATTGCTGACTGTATGCAGGTTCATTCATTTAAGCAGTAGTTACAGGCAGATGGCATGTGCTTTTAGCAAAGATTAGTGCCACAGTTTTGTGCATGGCAATGTGTATAATGCTGTAAGTACATCACGTACATTTATGCATGGCTTCCTGAAATCACTTTTCCAGAACCAGATCCTTTCTATATACTCAATATAAGGGCCACAATTTTAAAAGGAGACCTTGCTCTTATTTATGAAGCTTTTTATTCTCTTTACTTCTCTATGGCTTCTGTAGCTTTCTTTCTAAGATATTTCTATTCCTATTAAAAGTCCACATGTGCGTATTTATAAACCTGTGATTACCACACCTACCAAAATTTTACAGTTCTGATGAATTCTTTAGCCAAGCTTGCACACTTCCACCCATCCTGGTTGTGAAAGAAATTATCTTTCTACACAAGGTATGTGAAGCACTGCAGTTACTTTCCTGTACTTACTGGAATTCTCTCATTCTCAAATCTAAAAAGTAGGAGCATGTCCTGGGTAACCCGAAATGTTATTGTATTCCATAACTATCTGTGCTATTGTCATATGCCCAAAACTATTACTGTCTCTTGAAGACCAGCAGCCAGAAACAGACCGAGGAGGTCAGGGGGTGCCAACACCTTCTTAAGGTCAGGGTCACTCAGGCAGAACCCTCTTGCATTTCTCTTTTGTTCTCACAGGGAAGGTGGGGACAGTGAAAGGCAGAAGCCTTCTTTTGTTTCCCTCTGGGCTCTGGAGGAGCTTGCTTCATGAGAGGCTGCATTTTGCAATCCAAAACTGTTTCAGAGTGAATTTCACAGCACCTGTCCCCAGTGCAGAGCTGGCCAGGGCCAGGCCACCATTCCATGGTGCTGGACTGGTCAGTTTTCTTTCTCCTGGCATTGAGGCAGTGGCCCGAGCACCAAGAACAGCGGAGTCCAGCGGGCAGCAGGAGGAGGCAGCAAGCAGCAGCCCTGACCTCACCCATGCACACACAGCCACGGCCACCAACAAGACATGGGGACATTGCGAGGCCTGAGCTCCCAGGCAATGCCAGAACCCCCATCTGGCACCAGAGCTGCTTCAGAAGCTCTGGCCTTCCTGGTTTTCTGTTCCAGGCAGAGGGCTCAGCCCAGCAGGGCTTGTCTGCCCCCTCAGCCTTTGTCTCTTGAGCCGCGTGGTTGCTGTGCAGGGCCCCATCTTGGGGAAGGGTTTGTCCCTTTGCGCCTTCCTCTCCTGGAGGTCATCTATGGAGCACACCATCCTGGGGGAGAGGTTGCTCTGCTATTTTGTTTCTCTTTGTTCCCAGGGGGAGATTCAGCAATTTTATAACTCCTTATCGGGGAAAAAGGATAAAAAGATAAACTTTTGAAAACTCTCTTGATGCAGGTGGAAATGCATGTAGTAGTTATATCATAATGTAAGTTATCACACTACCATATCCTTTTTCAGGTATTCTCTGCCATTCTCTTGCTAGAGTATTCATCACAGAGCATACGTTATTCAGATAAGTTCCTGCTCATTTTTTGAAAAGTTATGTTAGAAGTACACAGCTTGAAATTGCACTGCTTTAAACTCTGCCATCTTAGTCAGCCTATGTCTGTTCTCAGATTTCCACTTTGGTATTGCACATCTTGCACAGCAGACTAGAAATGCGTGATTGCTTCTTTTTTTTTTTTTTTTTTTTTTTTTTTTTTTTTTTTTTNTTTTTTTTTTTTTTTGCCAATGGAATGGTTTTCAGCAGGAAGCCCAGATCTATTTTCAAGGTCCACTTTTAGGTCATCAGTATGTCTTGAAACAGAAGTCCTAAGGAAGGCTATACTACTCCACAGTTAATTAATAAATTAATTTACTGGGATCTTATTCTTTTCCCTCCTCAGTTCTCTTTGTGTTGCTGCAGGGAATGATTACTTCCTGATCTCACTGTGACCAGGCTATAGTGCCATAAAGCATACATGCTTAGCATTATTTAGAGGGAAGATTGGCTTGCAAACAACAGCAAAATCTCACTCTGAGGTTTGCCAAAGTCCTGGTTCAAGTATGTGGGCTTCCTGTAA
>VWYP01003016.1:13189-38220 GCA_013400435.1 Pycnonotus jocosus | reverse complement strand
GTCAAAATGGGCTGCCTGACAAATCTGAAGTGTCCCTGGGACACTGCACTGTGCTGGCTGGCAGGGAAGAGAGGAGAGGTGGTAAATGAGTCCCAGAAATGCTGTCCTGGGTGCACAGTAAGTGCCACAGGGCTGCAGAGCAGATCTGAAAACAGCCACTGGGTACATGCAAGCTGTGTTTGCATGGGAGCAGCTCCTGGGTCTGGGGAAGATGGAATAGTCACAGTCATTTTATGGCAGGTCAGTAAAACTCCTGTGGGAAGGGACAAGCAGGCTGCCCAGCCTTCCACCCATCAATGCCTTTAAAGGAACAACATCCTCTCCTGAGCCCCCAGCAGGAGGGTCTGTGCACCCTTTCAGTGCTTGCCATTGGTCTTGGAGATGTAAATTGGCAGCAACTGAGGAGATTTTGGTTTTTCCCTGAGGTTAGAAGTGTTGTGTCAACTCTAAATTAAGACAGGTTTTGTCTGGGCAATATCTGACACACAGCTTGACATTTGCTAAATCTGAAATTAAGATGTTTGGACCAAGCCAAAATCCCCTTATACTGAGATATTTCAGCGCTGTTCTCTTCTGTAGGACACTGAATGGAAGCTGCTGTTTAAAGGTATTTTAGTGGGAAATAAAAGAGTGCCATCCATGGATGCTGATGGCAGCTCTCTGCTCTGCTTACAGCATGCAGACATTCTTGTTCAGCTTCTAGACACTACCCCTGTTTGGTAAACTTAAAGACTGAGCTTTTCTCAAGCTTCTCCAGTCTGGCTCACATTGCTCAGGGATCATGGTGCAAATGTTGCTGCTTCTGTGCAAGATCAGTGCAGCCAGGCCGTGTGGGTGGGAAATGCTCTGAACTGAGTGGTCACAATGTCTACCCCGAGTGTCACCATCTCATGGCAGACAGGGATGAGGCTCCTTTGGGTTCTGGTGGTGACAGTTGGTGTTTCCCAATGGCCACAAGGTTTGTGCAGGGGTGTTTCTTTGATACAGATCTAACCACACTTTTAAGGAGGATCCCCCGAGGGTTGCAGTTCACACTTGATGCTGTTTGCCTATTTTCAAATGCAACACTTCAGCACCAAGAGGAGACCCTTAATATGGAAAAAGTCAAATGCCAGTGAATACAACAGTGGATCTGACCCAGATTTCTGGCCACAAACTCTGATCAGAGTGAAGCAGCTACCCTGAAGTTCCTGCTCTCCAATTAGGAAGATGTCAGCAAGCACACGGCTAAGCAGCAGCCTGGTAAACATTGGGATGTTTTTATTAAACAGCTTTGGGATGCAAAAGTATTTACACTGACCTTGTTTTTCAACTTTTCAAAGGGCCAAGGAGGAAACTGGAGGCTCTGTAGGAAATAATCCTCCTTCATTATATGGCTTCCCATCTGTTGGGTTAGTTTTTAGGGTCTGTGTGTATTCATCTCTCAGTGAGCACTGGGGATTTCACAGCCAGGAAATTTTCTCAAGGAAGTATCTCTGTGTGGCATGGACAGGAGCTCCATGCCAGCTGAGGGGGTTCCTGAGGAGCCAGCAAGCTCACCCCAGTTCTGTGCTGGAGCACAGAGCACAGAGCTGTCACTGCTGTGTCCAGGGAACAGATGGATGGGGCAGGAGGGTGGAGTGGGACCTCAGGGTTGTGTGCAAGGAAATCAAAGCCCTTGTGCTGCATGGGGAAGGAGAGATGAGGTGAGCTCTCCCCTCGATGTCTGTGGTGATGGTTTCCCAAAACATCATCTACAGTTGTGATTCTCTGCAGTGGAGGGGATCACAGGCATCAATGAAGGGACATTCTGTACTCTGAGGGTGTCACCAGTGGGAGCACACCCTAAGCCTGCACAGAGGGTACAATTTTACCAAGCACTTATCATTTCCACTTCAATCCTATGATCACTTAAGGGGATGTTTCCCATTCTCCTTTTTGGTGCCCAGTAAAATTGTCAGTGAGTTAAAGCAGGGGCACCCACCACATCTGAGGTGCAGAGTGCCACATTTCCACAGCCACCACAGGGATGTGAGTCAGATCCTGACAGGATCAGGTGGACAGAAGGCTCTGAGGAGCAACCTGAGCTCCCAAATCTGGTGTGTGACTAAGCAGGATGACTTGCAAGAGGTGAGGTGACACCAGGCTTGACAAGAAAGCACCTGGTGGTTTGTGCTTTGATGGAACTATTTACAACCTTTTGGAAAATGTAATTAAAAGTGAAATCACCCATTGGACTTACGGTTTATTGGTGCCATCTAATGAAAGTCTCCCTAGGAGATAAGTGCTGTGGTGAGTGCAGGTGGGATCCCAGTGAAACAGGATAATGCTGGCTGCAGGAAATGGGTGGAATGATTCCTCTTACACCCAGCATGCTTCTCCTCACTGCCACCCCCCGTGAGTGGAGGCAGGGTCAGGGCAGTGCTGCACTCATGATGTGATCCTTGAGCCTTTCTTGGAGCTGGCAAACGTGTTTTTGCCACCCTTCTGCTCAAGGGACAGTGACCTGTGTGTGCTGCAGTGTTCTTGACCTCTTTTATTGAAGGACCTTGAAATGAAGGCGATGCTGAGTCCTTTAGCAGTAGATCTGTGTAAGTTAGGAAATAGCCTCATAAAACCAAAAAATCATACACATCCTATTCCATAGCTTTCCCTACTCAAACTGGAATACATTGTAGGAGTTTAAAGGAACAGGGAAGCACATGGTGTGGAGCCATGGAAATTATGTCCATCATCCCTTTCCTCAACACCCTTTGCCTACCTGGGCACAAATGCCATGGTGTTACAACAGCAGACATGGGCATCACTAGAACAAACTAATTTTAGTTTCAGTGTTGCTCTCACAGGATTTTTTCCTGCTCTGCCAGTGCCTGGTGTGTCACCTGACACCTGGCTCCTGATAATTTTTGGAGCATGGGAGACTTCTGCTCCCGTTTGGAAAGCTTGGGTTTGTTTGGGTGGCTGCAGCATCACTTGGCATGAAGGAAAACATTGATAAAGCAGGGGACAAGCAACCTGTCTTGCTTGGTTCACGAGTTTAATCACCTGTCAGACTCACTGAAGGGGTTTGTTAGCTCTTAAAGGCCAAGAGAGTTATTCCATTCTGTTCCATCTCCTTAGAGGCAAAGCTGTTGCCACATCTCCTCCTTCAGTACTGAGCCATGTTTAGCTTTTCCCATGGCTCTTCCCAGTTCTCCATGCTCTGGACCAAGGCAAATCTTGGAAGGAGGCGCCTTTCCCTTGCTGGAGCGTGAGGGAGGGCTCTGCAGAGGGAGAGCTCTCCTGGTGCTCGCTGCAGAGCTGGGCTCCCCCTCCATGCACCCCTGCTCTCACACCTGTTGGTGCTCCCCAGACGCTTCTTGCACCTCCCACAGGAGCACATGCTCATGCTCCCAGAGCCTCCCTGGATTTCGGACCCTCGTGTGATCAGAATGAATTAGACTTGGCTGAGGGATGGGATTATTGCAGACCTGTCACTTCACAGTATGTTCCTGTTACAGCCCACACTCGTGTCTGCGAGTATTTTAAAGTAAACTTTAATTAGCATTTTCCCGAGAGTGTGAATAAATTGTTTTATTGTTGTTTTGGTGTCGGTTTTGTTTTAAGGAAAAGAGTGTTTACTCACCAAGGACATGTTTCCAAACTCCCCATCCGCACTAGTCCTGGTTTTTATGATATCACAAATCCCTGTAAAGCTCTGTGGGGCTGGTGCTGGGGTGGTGCTGGTGCAGTGGAGGCACATGTGAGTGCTGGAGCATTTCTGAGTCACGCTGGAGCAATGCTGTCAGACTCCTGATGGCCATGTGTCACCCATTTACTAACAAACTATTCCAGGGGAGCTTCTCCAGTCCAAGTGAAGCTGTGTCTGCCTTGGCTTGGTTACCTTGGGCTCAGTGACCTCAAAAGTCCCAATTAACTCCTGTCTAACAGTGTCCAGTGACACTGGGAGGATCTCCTCCTGCTGTAAATAACATCTGAGGTACTCTTTGCAGGGGATGTTGAGCATGTTTTCCAGCCCTCAGTCCAGGAAGGGTGAAGCAGGTACCTGATGTGGTCCAAAGATCTGCCTACAGACAGCAAAGGCATGGAAAGGACATTTTGCACGTGGCTGAATTCCTGCAGAACTACTCTGCTGCTGAAAATAAGCACACTAATAATGCGTGAAGGTTTCTACCCACCCAACCCATTTATTAGGTGGAATCTGTGAAAGTGGTGGAATAATGGATGAGCTTTGGTGGAATAGGGGGTGAGCTACAGACCTGTTTGTCCTCTTTGTGAGGAGAGTGTTGAGGAAGGGCTGGGGAATGGGGCTGGGGTGAGTGCTGGCACAGACTCAGGGATCCCCAGCCCATCCCACCTGTTTTAAAGGCTGCTGTGTACTGTCAGGAAGGTAAACCCACTGCCTGGAATACTAGAGGCAGGAAGAATTAAACCAGCAGCTGGAAAAAAAAAAAAAAGAAGAAAGAAAGGAAAGAAAGAAAAAAAGTAAATTTAAAAGCCTGGGTGGTAAGGAAAATTTTTCAGAGGGAAGAAGGTGCTGCCTTGGGCGAGCCATGAGGGCTCCACTGACTTTTGCACTGCAGGAAAGCACAATTGAGCAAATGTGCTGGTATGGAGTGTTCAGGCACAGAGAGTGGCTCCTTTTAGTTTCACCCATGCATGGCTTCAGTTCCACCCATCTTGTTTAAACAAACACACTTGGTGGGGATGAGGCAAGGAAAATCCTGTTCTCCGCTCGCGTTTCTGCTTCCCTCTGCTCCTCCAGCAGGGACACTCAAAACACAGATGGAGATCAAGGCGTTAGGTTTTAACAGATCCAAATCAATTTGATGTGTCCTTAAAAAATCCCACAGTCATTTCCAGTGGCATCGGCAGAGCTGCTAACAGCTGAGCGTGTGCCCAGTCACTTGTTGCTGCACGTCCTGGTTTCCTCATGATGAAACCATTCTTTCCCTGTCATGGGAAGGCTCCAAGTGTGGCTTTTTGGTGGCAGGAACACAGGAGCATCTTTGGAAGCTACAAAGTGGGTTATCTGGAGTATCACCATGGGAGCAGCAAAAGTGGGTTGTCACCTTGTGCTTCCAAACAGGGCCTGTTCCCAGGAAGAAAGTGAGACCTCTGGCACAGAGTGAGTGCCAGAGTGCCACATAAAAAGGCTCCATGCAGGTGATCAAGAAAGGGATAATGGGTAATGCCTGGGAATCAAAACACCCAAGTCTCTGACCTGTCAGTGGTGAAAATTGGCTGCTCAGGCCCTTCCAGCAGTTCTCCAGAAGGCACAATCTACTTACCAAAGGAGACCCCTCTGCCTACTGGGAAGGAGCTGGCCCCCATTGCTTCCTCATTTGAGATGGGGATGCAAGAGAACTGGGAGCCCACGCTGCACTTACCCACTGGTGTGTGGCAGCGTCCTCATTTGTGTGAAAATACAGATTTGGTGACTTGCAAAATCCTAAGAGGCTTCAAAATAGGAAGGATTATTCTTTTTATGCCTCTTTTGCTTCATTCCTTCCTCCAGGGCCTCGCAGAAGTGCTGGTGGGAGCAGACCTCTGTAATCCAGCCTCCCATCTGGAGCAGGACTGTCTCCAACACCAGATCATGTCAGCTGTGGCTTTGGCTGCCCAAAGCCTGGTCACTGCTGTGGGTGTGGATGTCACCACTTTCTGGGTGACCTGTTCCAGCTCTGCCTGCCCTCCTAGTCCAATTTTTGTTTTCATAATATCCAATCTGAACCTCATAAGCCACAACATGTGGTCACTGCCCTTACCTGCCAGTACCAAGAGGAGTGGCCCTGTCATCATCATTACCCCCCATTCAAATCCAGTAGAATTTGGCACCAATTTCCCTCTTTTGCTGGTTTTCTGTTCAGGAGTCACTTCTTTTACTCCTTGGCATTGCTACTGAAGGAGAAAGGGGTTTCCTGTGGCCATGACCTGTCCAGCTGGGGAACAGCAGTGCCAGGCTCAAGCCCTGAGGGAAGGGTGGGAATGTCCAATCCATGCAAATCCATAGGGCAAACTGTTTCTTTGAACAAGAGTTCATTTGCTTTTCCCTGTGGCTTGTTCTACCAAAATCGAAGAGAGAGAATCCAGAAGTTATTGGCATCAATTTTTAGCGTGAAAGATTACAAGGGACTGAGCACTGATGCACATTCCAGGTCTTTCCTATTATCTTACCCTTCTCCTGACTCGCCTGCTCTGGTTGCTGTGTGTTGCTCCATCCTGGGGGAAGAAAAGCACTCAACACGTTTGCTCACCTCTCCTGTGACCTCTCTGATGCCACACCTTTGTTGGATGACAGCAACAAAAACAGTGCAGAGAATTCCCAAAAGGGTGAGGACTCCTTAATCCCTTCAGAAAACCAACCTGATACTTCGTGGGTGGGTCCCTGCAAGTCTCAGGGTAAATTAACATCTCCTTCCTCATCCACAGCTCCCAGCCTGTGCCATCACACTAAAGGCAAGGGCCAATCCCATGTGCTCCTGTCCCCTTTTGCCTCCTTGTTTGCAAAGGTGGTGCTTCGTGGGGAAAAGGGGAAAAGGGTCTCACCCTCTCAAAATCCCAACTGTCTTTCCTTTTCCTGATTCCACATGTGGCTGTCTAATCCACGGGTCAAGCTGTCTGCCTGGAATCCAGCAGGACAGTCCCCTCATGATCACTGTCTCAGCTCAGCTGACAGCTTTGCTGCTTCTCCAGTGACCCCTCCTCAATGTTTTCCACAACTCTGCTTCCCTCTGGACTGAATTCCTTGTCTATTTATTTAGCATCTTTCTTCCATCCTGTGTTTTGCGCAGACACATCACCATGGTACCGAGGTTCCCTGTGGTCAGTATTAGATATTAATCATTTGAGATGTTGGAGAATTTGTCTCCATTTTCACAGGAAAAGGATAAAAGGATTCAATTGTGGATTGAATTGGATTCAATGGATTGTGGGTGAGACCAGGCTCATGCACCCCATTCCTGTCTGGTCAGACCATCTTTGCCATTTGGGAATTAAAGAAAGACACCTTCCACAGGACAGACCCCAACCCCTATGTTAAGAAATCCTCATCTTTTCCTGCCTTCCCTGGATTTGTGAGGCTGTGATTTATCAAGCAAGAACACAGCAAACCAACACCTTGCTCCACAGCCTCACTGCAGGGATGATTCATATGGGCTGCTGATGGCACCCGACACTGCATTTTGGCTGCTCTCCTGGAAATAGTGAGCCCTTTGTGGATATCTGGTCGTTAAATGATGAATTTTTGCTTGCTCCCACCTGAGCTTATTTCAGGCTCAGATGCCACACATCTTCATTAATCCTCTTAGGCCTGGTTTGGTTGCACCTTGTTACCTGAAAGGAAGGAATCTGATAATGCACCGATGAAATGAGCCGCAGTGATCTGACATTCACACCCAGGAGCAAACAACGCTCTCTCCACCCGCTTTCCCCAAAGAACACCCACACCAATCACTCTGTCAGCTGTATTCACCTGGCCCAGGGCCAATCATCCCAAGGCTGGGATATGTCACTGTGGCTGCTGGGATGGGCTGGGGGCACACAGAGGGGCACCCACGGGCTGGATGGGGCTGTGGCACTGCTGGGGAGCAAAGTCTGCAACACACAACAGGCACAAAATCTGCCTGAGCCCAGCAAAGCACATTCTGTAAGCTTGGGCTTGTATTATGGAAAAAAAAAAAAGGAAGGGATGAGGAACCTGCTGGGAGAGAGGGATTTCCAGGCTCCATGGCTGTGGAAGATGCAGACAGCCCAGATCCCATCGTGTCAGGTTCCTTGGGAGCAGTGTGTGCCCTGTGTTTCCCAAGAGCTCATCTCCTGAGGGTCAGGAAAGGACACACTGCCATTCCCCACTTGGATCCTTTCTGCCCTCAGCACCTCAAGGATTTCAGAGAGAGGCCTTTACCCCTCCAAATCTGATGGCTTAATGGTTATGGCCTGCTTATGGTTTAATGATATATGATGATTTAATACTTCTCCCTTTTGACAATTTTCCACGAGAGGCAGGGATGACAGTAAACACCTTTTGCTCTCAGCTTTGAGCATGGTGAGCTCCTGGCAGCTGTTTGTTTGCAGCCTGGATGGTAAAGCCTGTCCCAGCCCTGTCTCCCAAGGCATGGCAAGGCCAACAGGTGAATCCCCAGTAGGCAATTACCTGCTTGTCCAAAGGAATTGGAAATTTCTGATGGATTTTATGTGCATGTGAAAGGCATGAGCACAAACAGGAATTCACCAAGGGTTTTTCCCAGCAATCTCCTTAAAATTTTCAGAATAAGTGAAACTTTGGTGAAACAACAGGAAAAATACAACTTTAAAAAAAAATTCTGCAAGGGTAGCCAAAATTTGTCCTTTCATAACAAACCAGATACATCCTCAACTGGTGCAGAGCCTGTATCCCTCTGTCCTGGTAACTGATATCCCACCCCTGGGATATTGTATGTGGGATGGGATATCCCATCCTGGGATGTTGTATCCATCTCCCAGGTGCCTAGAAGCCAATCTTGCTGCAGAGTCTGCAAATCTTGGATCAGCTTGACTTGGTATTGTACAGACCAGACGTGCAATGGCTTTTCCTCACCATGACTCATGAAAATGGGTGTGCCCCCAACTTCTTTTGGAGCACTTAACTGGAATAACTCACATGGAGAGGGAACACCTTGTACCTTGCCTTGTGTGCTTGTGCTGGTCTTGCCACAGCCCTGGAGGAAACCCAGAGTTCTCATCCTGCCTTAGAGGCATCTGTAGGTTTGCAAAGTGCCACATCCATGCCCTTCTGGATCATGAAAATGGAATATTTTGTGTTGGAAGGGGCCATCAAGGATGAGAGAAGTCTGATGTGGTGAATAGCAAAGTCCCCATGAAGCTGAGATTTCACAGGACTCTCCCAGAAACACAGCTCCTCAGATTTATGGTGTAGCTTCTTCTTTTCCTTTGGTGCAAAGTTGGGGGGAATTCACTAAAAATTACCTTTTCCATGTGCACATCTGCCTTCTCCCCCAGATCTTGGGGTTTATGTATCAGGCTACTGACAACCAAGCCGTTCTGGCTGAAACCCAAAGTACTTTTGTGCAAAGAGCATTAGCATTTCCCATGGGAACTGTGGTTTTCCAATACCTTCTGCTTCCATTCTCCTTCCAGGACCAATTTTTGTTGCAACCTGCAGCTCTCAGGGTGTGCTCCCAGCTTTCCCAGACAGAGTGTGGCTGTGCTAAGCCAGGAAAGTCTTTAGCTTTCAAGGTATGAATTTGGGTGAAAAAAACTTAGGCTGCAAAACAATATGTGGAAAATAAAAAGACCTTAAGGGGCAAAAACCTGAAGCCCAGCAGCACATTTTTGAGTCATGGTATTTTGCTGAAAAATGTTTTTTCTCCTGTGTGGAATTCTGATAAAACCAAAATTGTGTATCAGCACCTTCTGAAGGAAAAATACCTTTTCCTCCTATTTTCAGTCTAGTCCGCTCCTATATCAAGAAGGAAGTTTTCACAGTAGTTGGCTTATGTGGGATTTCAACAACCTGACCAAATGCATCAAAAGCAACTTTTAAAAAATTTAATTTAAAAAAATTTAAAAATATATTCGTTGCCACAGTGGTGGTTTTTCGGTATGAACTGAGTTTTGTAAATTACAGCACCCCTGCTGACGTACCGATAATTGGGTGTACGCTGGTCCGTCTAAGAAGAAAATGGGCTTTTTTTTTTTTTTCAGTCGCGAAGTTCCTCCTGGAGTCGGAAAACAATGCGCCCAGCTATGCCAATCCATGGAAATCACTGGTTGTGTTTATCCAGCAATTAAAGGGGGATTACAGCCGCTCCAGAGCTCGGCATCCCGTCCCCTCCCCTGCACACACCGGGAGCCTCAAAGCCACATTGTTCCCCGTCAGCGCCAGCCCGGGGACAAGGCGGGATGGGAAAGGGAAGGCTCTGCCAGGGAGCGGGATTACGGAAAAACAACAAACAGCGAAAACAAAGGGCAGCGGCTGGGGCAGGAACGATAGTTATGCTTTCTTCTCCCGGAGGTGTTTTCCGTGCCCATCCTCGGTTCGGGGCGGCAGGAAGGGAAGCGTCCCTTCCCAGCCCATCCTGCGGGGGATGTGCGGGGCTGCTCCCGCTCCTGGGAGCGCTGATTTAGCGGGAAGGGCTCCCTTTGGAGTGCCATCCCTCCTGCTCTGCTCTGAGGTCCGGGCAAGCCGGGCTGGGATGAGCCAGAGGCGAGCGTGTGTCCCTTGGATCGGGATCCCGAGGGCTCCGGATGTCTCTGAGCGGGATCCCCGCGGCCACCGGCGGAGCCGGATTCCTGCTCCCCATGGAAACAGCCTCCCGTAGAGCCCGTCCCTGCCCAGACAGCCCTAATCCTCCCTCTGCAGTCACCCTGAGAAGCCTCGGGCTCTCTTATCGCCGAGGATCTTTTTTTGGCAAATATTTACACGAGGCTGCATTGCAGAGGGGGCAGGGAGCCAAGGAGGGCGATGGGGGCCCACAGAGCTGGCGGGGACAGGGTGGGGGGCATGGCCTGGCCATGGGGTCCCTGCAGCGTGTCCCCTGTCACCCTCTGTGCTGGGGACACGTGGCCGTGCTCCCACAGGTTGCGGAGGGAAGCAGAGGACGAGGGACAGGGTGCTGGGGACAAGGACACAATGCACACAATGCGCCACCGGGTTTTGGCAGAGCGACTCCAAGTGTGGGACCGTGGGAAAAGCATGAGCGATGGAAAAGAGACGGATGATCCCGCCAGGAGCGCCGTGGACAGAGCAGGAGAGCCCAAATGAGTCAGGAGGCGCTTCCTGCCCAGCCCCTCCATCGAGCCGCAGCTCCAGCTCCCGGAGCTCCCCTGCTCCCAGGGCAATTCCTATAGAACTCCGTGCCTGCTCCACCCGCAGGGACACACAAGGTTTGGACAATCTCTGCAAGAAACAGAGATCTGTAAAGGAATTGAACAAGAAAACAGCACCACGGAAAGAGTAAACCCCAAGCCCCCCTCCAAAACAGGCTTGGTGATGGTGGTGTTTTGTCCCTGCCCCTGCTCTGACCTGGCCACAGATGCCCCAAACCTGAGAGCTTCACTCCTAAAAATCACAGCACCTGGGGCCAGAAATACCTGTGCACACTTTTTCTTTCTTTTCTTAGCACGGAGCCAGTAAACTCCTTATGAAGGAAAGATGAACGCGAAAGCTGAAGGGCCTTCCTCACCCTGCGAATGGTATGTAAAATAAATGGGGGCCTGAGGAGCATTGAGCCGGGAGCCATTATCAGCTCATGTGGTAACATCCCAACCCCTGGGCACGCAGCATCAAGAGCATCTGGGGAAATGAGCTGATGCTCCATAGTGCAAGAAAGGCTATCTGAAGCCTTTTGCAGCATTTGTTGGCTTTTTCTATCTCCCTGTGGCTCTTCTGCACCATAAGGTGGCCAGTGCAAAAGGAGGTGTGCAGTGGCACAGGGGCAGATCAAGGGCCGCGGGGTTCTGGGTTGGTTCTGAAGTCCTTTTGCACACACACACAGAATCATGGATGAGTTTGTGTTGGAACAGACCTCTACAGACCATCTCCATATTCCACCTCCACCCAGAGCAGGCTGCTCAGAGCCCAGCCCAACCTGGCCGTGAATGTTTTCAGGGATGAGGGATCCATCAGCACCCGGGGCCGTCCCGTGTCCCTTGTTATAACACGGCAGTGCTGGTCACAGAGGTAACACTTGCTGTCACAAGCCCTGGGAAGGACCAGACTCCATCTTTCCTTGGGTTTTGCCTCAGCTTTGTCTCTCCTGCTTGCGGCAGCCGGCACTGCCCAGCGGACTGCGTGGCTTGCAGGGGCATCTAGTGGCTGAATGCTGCAGGAATGATCCGGGCAGTGCCGTGGTTCCCGTGCCCTCTCCACGCCAGGGGACTGTCCCACAGCCAGCACCCGGAGAAATGCTGCCAGTAATTCGGTGTAAAAGATATCCATTCTGCCCTAGCCCTTCCCAAAACACCTGTTTTGGGAAAGAAGCACGACTTTGCAGGTGGCATCAGTCCTCCTGCTGCTGAACGTGTGGCACTGATGCTTTGTGACATCCCTGCACACATCCCTGTGGCTGCCTGGGTGCCAACAGCAGTTTGGGGGAGGCCTCTCCTGATCCACAAGTTTTGGTTGTGTGATTTATTTAGCTCGGGCACATCTCAGCTTAAAAAGACCAAAGAAACCTCGGAACTGGGTGGGAGGAAGGAAAACCATCCCGTGCTGTTTTGCAGAGCCAAAATTCCCTAGTGTGGTACAGGTGACCAGAACCAAATCTGCTGCTGCCCAGGATGGTGTGGGCACAGGGATGAGAGGGGGACAGGGAGGAGCCAGGGACACTGCAGCGACACCAAGCACTGCTTTCACCCTCTGTAAATGTTCAGAGGACGATACCTGTGTCAAAAACTCCCTGAAAGTTAAAGTGCAGTACAGTGCATTGGAGCTGGTAAATAAGGCTCTTTTGTAAGGCCCCATGACTCATGTCTCCTGGATTTTATAGGAAAATGCACATAAAAGCAATTACTGGGGTGTGAATTATTTAGTTTCTTAATGGCCTGACAGCTTTGACAGCTCCTAGCTTGTTATCTATCAGAAACCCTCTTGATCTCCCAACTTTAACATGACTTTTAATTATGCTTTCATAAGAGTAAAAGGACAGACAATCTGCAGTCTGGTTTCCATTCAGTCAAACTTATTTAAACGAGGGAAACTTTTCCTCCTAGTGAGTAAAAAGGGTGATTTGGACGTGTGTGGAGGTTTAAATGTATGTCTAAAGAGATGTCTAAAAACAATGGCACTCATAGCTTAGAGTCTGTTCTTTGTACGATTGCAGGATGGAAAAAAGAAAGAAGTCAGTTTAAGGGAACTTGGTGAACTTGGCAGCAGTGGTGATGGACATCGCATACACTGAGAGATGTGAGCTGGAAATACAGTGTTAAGCAGAGTTAGAAAGGTTACACTAAAATTACAGTAAAAGACACAATGAACAATGTTACAAAGTAAGTTTTCCATGTTCTTCCAGATCAGCCATCAAACAGCTGGGAGGGACCAGGGTTAGGGATGTTTGTACAACTTATTTTCTTTCTCCCTGTGCGTGGGCATTGAAACACTTTCCTTAATGCAAACATTATATATATATTTTTAATATGACCTATTATAAGCATTTCCTATTGGAAAAGGGCAGCCTATATGACCAGAAGGGCTCTGCAGTTGCAGAGATGTTAAATAGATCCCACACATCAGTTGTTTGTTGGTCTGTCCAGTGACAGGCTGCTGTTCATCTTCTGATAAAACAGCTTGTTAGGGAAATGCTCCTCTCAACTGCGTTTCTATGGAAAATGTTTTTGTACAGGGAAAATATAAGGAAAAGGTAAGATGAGAAAAGGAAAAAAAGAAAAAAAGTAACTCGAGAAATTCAGGGGCAATAAATCACCACACCAGATGGTATTCATCTGCGAATGCCGTGCAGAACTATCAATTTAGAAAAATTGCATGGGAGTGTGCCATTAAAATGCAGACATGATATCTGCCCAGGCTCACTGCCCTTCTTTGTGGTGCCTGGGCAGGTACGAGGTGACTTGGTCCTACCTGCCCACATCTCCAGGTGTCTTCAGAGCCCACTTGGCATCCCCACTGCAGCCTTGGAAAACTTTGTGTCTTGGAAAATACGTGTCTGTTTACTGACTAATTCTCTTAATAGCAGGGGGGAAGTGCAACCAAGTGTATTCTGAACAATATCCTTGAAATCCAAGAGATTGATTCGCAGTGATCTTTCTGCCAAGTGACACTCCTGCAGAGGAAAATGCTTTGTGTTGGGCTCACTTGCCTTTCTTCCTGGGCTTTAAGGGCTTTTGGATGCATTGGCTCCGTGCATGAACAGACAGCTTGTGATCTACCTGCACGTGGTTCTGAAGGTCAGCAAGGGAGTTTCACATTGCTGTGTGATCCAGCACAGTGTGATCCTGCTCCTGCTGCCAGGACCATCCTGGCCATGCTGACTGAGGCTCTACAGGTGATTCACCTGGCTGGGTACACTGGGTGGGAAATAATATGGTTTAATCGAGTCTTGGGTCTGCAGCACAGGGCATCACGGTGAGAGAGCATTCCCAGCTGCTTGGAGAGAGCTGCTTGCACTCCCAGAGAAACATGCCAAGGAAGGACCAAGCTGTAAAATACTGGGAGAGTGCACTCAGTGTGCCAGCTCTGAGGAAAACAACACAGTTTTAGCTAATTTGGGATTTTTAGCAATTCTTTGAAAGGAAAATAATGAGTGTAAGGGAATGCAGGACAATGTGTAAGGAAAGGCAGCAGGTGGATTACAAAGCTCACATTGGGAAATTGCAGCCTGCACAAGCTGGGAGGTCAGTGACATCAAGCAAACCCCCTTGAATCCCATTTGCACTCTTCCTTCCCTTGAGGATGGATTCTGTGGAAGTGTGAAGCTGTGGTAGGTACACAGGTGCAGGAGACAGGGCATCCTTTTGGTTTGGTGACAAGTGACACGGTTCTGCTGCCTCTGAAGCTTTGGGAAAGAAAGGGAGAATAAAGGCAGCTGTGGATGTGGTGGTGCACAGGCATTCCTGCTCCTTGCAGTCAGAGCCACGAAGGTGACAGGGCTCCATAAGGGGCCTGAGAAACGGCCCAAGGCTGGCAGAGAGGAAATGGGGAGCAGTGAGAGCATGTGGGATGTAAGCCAAGCTGGGAAAACTCTTTGTATTGGCTTGGAATTGGAAAAATATTTCCCCTCCTTTAGATTAAAGGGAGATGTTGGCTATGAGTCCTGCTTAGAATATATTCAGAGTGTGGGTACCTTTTTTTTTTAATACTTAATAAAAAAAAGAAAAAGAAAGTGTTGTTTCATTCTCCAGTCTGAAAATTATGATTTGTAAAGGAAAGAAAATTGATCTAAAGGCCACAGAAACAAATTGAGGGGGTCAATTTTGATTTTAATTCCAACAATTAATTAAAGAACTCTTCTGGAGAGGTTTGTAAAATTATTATTGATCTCAGATACCAGGCACTCTGCAGTCATGTCTCCGTCCTGGTTTAAATCCTCCCCTTTTGATTAATGGATGGGGTTTAGCAGCAGCAGGGCTCCAAGGCAGGGCAGCTCATCCTGGGAGCACAGAGCTCATGCTGGCAGCACAGCTGGCACAGTTTAGCCACATTTAACCACACCAGTGCCATGTTCAATGGGTGTTTCGGTGACCAGCTGTCACATCCTGCTGTCCTGCCCCAGCTCACCCTCCTGGCTTCTCATAAATGTCCATCTGAGCAATATTTTATTCTGTACAGCAGTGCAATGTGAGCTAAAATCTGCATTGTTGGGAAGGCAAGAACACATTTGGTACTGGAAGAAGCAGAAATAGCCACTTGGAAGGACCTGGAGCACAACTGGGATGAGGAAGGGCAGAGGCAGCTGGGAGTGCTCACCACGGAGAAAAGGAGGCTCCAGGTGGAGCCACAACTCTCTACAATTCCCGGAAAAGAGGTGGGGGTCAGTCTCTCCTGTGATGTGACAAAAGTAACAGGACATGAGGAGACAGCCCCAGGTGGCACCAGGAGAGGTTTGGATCAGATATCAGAAAATATCTCTTCTCCCAGAGGGCTGTTGAGCACTGCAATGGGCAGGGCAGTGATGGAGTCACCATCCCTGGAGGAATTTGGAGGATGTGGCACTTGGGTCGTGGGTTGGTGCTGGGATAACAGCTGCTCATGATGATCTTAGAGGTCCTTTCCAAATGTAAAAATTCCATTATTTTAAAGGAAAATTGTCTGTAGGAGGATTGTCAGAATTGCTTCACATTTTTGAGTTGTTTTGCTCAGTTGGGTTGGGGTTCCCTCACGGGCTGGGGTCTTTCACCACCAGGTATCTCTGCTGACCAAAGAAGAGATGCTCAGTGTAGGTGCAGGAGGCAGAAAGGCTCCTCCTGACAATGGGCTGTGTCCCATTTGTTCCACAGGTTAGGCACTGAAATGGGCGGAAGTATAGCCTTCACTCCCTCAGGAATGTGCCTTTTCCTGCCAAGATCTCACCTTGTGGTGATAAAAAGGAAAATCCTGAAATACTTACAGAAAATTGAAAAAAAAAAAAAAAAGAAATCATCTCTCAGGTGATATTTTCTCTTACATTCTTTCTTCTTTATTCTCTCTCTTCTTCCCACTCCTTTTGAACACTTGTTTCAAGCCAGCAGGTGTCAGAGGTATGGAGATGGGGTGAAGGACATAGCTCTGTTTCTGACCTCTGCTGTGCCATAAACAGAAAAATTTAGGGAGAGTTAACCTGAACAGCTGCCCACAGCACTCCACCAGTTTCCCTTTTCCTTGCAGTAAGCACACATCTCTCCAGCTGTGTGAGAAGAGTTTGCCAGGAAAATCACCTCTGTCCAGGGAGTTTGGTGATACAGAAACCACCTCAGTATTTGCAATCCTACAGCGACAACAAATGGATTTCTAGTGTCACCTGGACCTAAACCAGCTTTAACAACATTACTGAGTGTATAAGCCTGGGAAGTGGATTTCCAGCCTCAGAAAATGTATCTACCTGCTCAATATCAGTCATGTTCACTCTTTGTGGGAGGGTGATCAGATTAACAGGTGAGAGGTATTTAGCACAACTTGAAGAGATTGGGTGCAATTCTGGTCACAATGTAGCATGAAAAACAAAACTCAAGGTTTTCAACGTTGGGAATTGCTGCATGGCTGAAAAAGTATCCCTGACAATGAAATACAGCTGATATTTAGCGTCTTACTGTTTTATTTACTACTGCCTTTACAGCACACCCAGCTAGTTAGCCAAGTACTTATAAAACATATTTAATGTTTGGAGACACTCAGTACAGCTATAAAATGATTTTTAAAGGGCATGCAAATATCGTGTTTTAATGGCTAAAAAAACACACGAGTTCCCTCTGGAAAAAAAAAAAAAAAAAGAAAGAAACAAACCAACAAAACCCCCAACAAATAAACCCCCATTTTCTGAGTAGACTCAATTGTGTCATCGTTGAATTTTGTAGATGAGCTACACAGCTCAAACTGGTTGACTTCCCGGCACTTGATGGGAACCATTTAAAAGGATACACGTGGAGAGATCAATACCCCTTACATACTGTAAGTGATGCAGCACTGAGTACTCAAGGGCTGTTAAAAACCCTGTCGTGAAGGACTGCTCAGAAATCAAACCAGAGGGAGGAAAAACCCCAACCCTACACTGTGGTTTGAGGGACTTTAGTCACGTTTTGATGCATGGGGGTTTTATTTGCAGAGCTGGGGGTGGTGGCAATCTTTCAGGCTACTTTCCCTCGGTTTTATTCCCAGTTTATGTGAGTTGGAAGGAAGACAGCATCAGCCAGAGAGGCTGTGAGCAGGCAGAGATGGGAAGAGGCACCCGTGTGTGTGTTTATCCGTTTGTGGAAATGGGAATCCAGAGGCAAACAGGCTCAGCAGTCCCTGGGTGCAGGTAATTGAAAGTGAGTGCTGAAAGCACCCGCTCTGCTTCATGCTCCAAGGGTTAATGCTCTTCTGGGGCACTTAAGACAAAGCTCCTTTGAGAGCCCACATGATATCTCCTGCCTATCCCTCAGCCATTGCTTTGTCTCTCCTTTCAGTAAATTCTGATTATTTAGGACAGGGTAGGTGTTTTTTTTTTTCCCGTGGCAAACTCATGCTGGCTCACCCTTCGCATATTATATTCATCAAGAGGCTCCACTGCATTCCCTAAGGATCTGTGCTTGTTCCCGGTAGTGTGAGGAGGGACTGGGAGTCTTGGGAGAACCATTAGCTCATTTTGAAAGGATTGATATGGATCTGGCCTTCTTCCAGTGCCTCCACTGTAGAAATTATAATTTACCATTGGAAAGCACACATTATTTTTGTTAGCAGATCAGCTACTTCAGTCTCAACTTTTCTGGACGGGTGCCATGGAAACCCAAATGAGTTATTATAATTTAGAGGCTGGGATTGAACAAGCACCTCTTTATCCCTCTCTGTACATCTTCATTGACTCTAAGCTGTCCTGTGGCATGTGGGAACACTCCCTGTGCCACACCAGCGAATTTGTAAACCAGAGAAATGCAACAGGTGTGCTGCTGCCTCTCATCTGTGGGTACCTCTGGGCAGGTACTGTGTACCACTCCTGATGCTGCCTTTTGTTATCAGCAGGGTGGCCAAATGATACAGGACAGCAAACTTTCTCTCCTGTGATTATTTTGCGGGTACAGGCACCAAGACTGAGACATTTAAAGGAGATATATCCCTGAGGCTGAACATAAAATATTTATATGACGAGGCCATGGACTAATAAATTTCTGTTATAAATGTTTACAGCTGAAGGTAGCAATAAATAACCTTCCAAAAGCAATATTTCAATTTGCACTTATTGTACTTTAGTACACGTTATACTTTCAGGAAACAATAATTATAACAGGACATGGAATTAGCTCATGTTTAATGAATGATTACCCAGTTTAGTTGTGATCGTTACAACATCAAGGCACAATTAAAACTGGGAAATGTTGTTTATTCTGGAGAGACATGGGACTGTATCTCCATGTATACATCCAGCTAATGCTTAATCTGTTCATTAAATTGGGACTGAGGTGGATACACTCTAATAAATTTGTCAGATGACTCCTCAGCTTCACCTGTGCAGGCTTCACATGATCTTTAGCAACAGAGAGTTAGAGCCAGGATAAAATTTGATCTTCAGTGACTTCAATGTCCATCTCCTACTGATTTGCTAGAACCCAGCTTCAGATCATCACAAATCATTCTACTCCTTCCTGCTGGTGTTCACTGCCCCCAGCCTGGCTGCTCTCTCCTCATTATTTAGAGCAATCCTGTTGTCATCTTTGGCCTGTGTGTGCCTTGTAGCTTTGCTTTGAGTTGTCACCTTGCAATTAAATGTTTGGGATGGGTTTCAAAGAGAAATGCCTTACCTGGTGACATGGATGGGAATGCTGCATTCATGTCTCTGTTGGGTTGATTCAGCCTTGAGTGGTGCAAGTGGAGTGGTTTGTACTGCCTGAAAATGAGTCACACAGTGCAGAGCAAGCACCTGCTAATAAATTTGATTGTCTGTCTCATCTTATGGTGACAACAGCTGTGCTGTGACAGGAATCAGTAAGCTCTGGCCAGAAGGGGAGAGCTCCTGGGTTGTCTGTCTGGCACATCAACCTTGGACAGGGAGAGAGATAATAGTTACAAATAACAGGACACTGCCTTGGCACACGAGCTGGAGGACTCCTGTCTAACCCAAGCCCCTGACAGATGGGCTACACCTTGTGTTAGGAGGGGTGGCTGTACAAAAATTTTAAGTACAGTCCTTCAGCTCCTGTGGGCAATGCAGAGACAGGGGGAGGAGGTTTCTACTAAAGATAATTTCACAGAATCACAGAATATTTTGAGTTGGAAGGGGCTCACAAAGATCATCAATTTCAACGCTGATTTGAATGGCCCATGAAGAAATCAAACCCAAACCTGCCATTATTAGCACCACGCTCTGACCAGTGGCTGTTTACCTCACCCTTGTCACAGGGAGCTGTGTTTCTCCTAGAGGGGCTTCTTACTTGTTGCTGACTGTGGCCAGCCCTCTCCAGTGGTCTGTGCTTGGCTCTCCCTCAGCAGGCAGCTCTCATGTGGCTAAACATGATGAGGTGACATCTCTCTCCTCTAATCATTTCTCACTTCAAATGAGTGGCTGCTCTCTAGCTACAAACTGTGGTAATTTTTCCTCTCCTGTTTCTTTCCTGTCTTTCCTCTGTGTCTTTCAGCCTTTCCCTAGCTCACATGCCTCTGTGGAAAAAGGACTGACCTTGGCAGGAAACGTGTTCCTGGCCTTTCCCAGAGAGGATATGACGTGCTGCAAGGATAGAGGGGAGCTGCAGCCAGGCTGAACCACGGTGCAGGATGCCTCCAAAGCTCTCTACAGATAGGTCTCAGAAATGTTTTGGCCAGTGTGGTCTTCAGGATATCCCTGGGAATATGGAGATGCCCAAGGGGTGATGCCTTTGTTGAGAAGCACCTCTCTGACATCATGGCATGAGTCTTTGTGGTAGGGCTGCCACTGTGCTGGTTTGAAGATCTGGGTGAGACAAGGTCTGCAAGGACCAGGAACTGAACAAGCTGTCACAGCCAGCAGGAGACAGCAGAGGAGCCTTGGGCATGGCAAGCAGAGAGCAAAAACAGCTTGCAATGAACCCTGCACCTCTCAATGCTGAGTGCAAGCTGAGCTCCTCCATGCCTGGTGGGATGAGCTGAGGGAAACCGGGATGGGCACAAGTACAGGAGAGGGTTGACTGGCAGCTTGGGAGAGGAGGCTGTCTCCTGAGGGAAAGGGGCCAGCAATTTATAATCTTTGTGCTGGACAACTGGACAACTTTGTGCTGCTTTTTCCACTTAATATATGAAGGGAGTGTTTCCCAGGCACCGTCTAGACCCACTTGGCAGGTGTTGGACTCCTGCACCTGCTCCTCCTGAAGGTTTGCATCCATGGGAATGCTGTCCAAAGGTGGAAAGGGAAAAAGGAAGGGAAGAGTTGGGAAAATGTTGAGACAGAGTTCACTTTTTTTCTTAGATTCTCCCTGGCCTAATGTGCTTGGTGAACATCCTTGTCTCTTCCTCCTCTTTTCTAGGGGGGTAGGAGAAGGCTGACAAATTTCCCCCTCATAGTTTGCAAATCCCCTTTAACTTGCTGAGATGGATTTAGCTGGGAAACCAAACCGGTTGGGTTGGCTTTCAGGAGAAAAGCAACCCATCTGGAGGCTTTGATCTCCACTGCAATGCTTGGAATGTGCAAGGGGCAGAAAAAAAAAAGAGATCTGGTCAAACACTTGAAAGCCCTCTGTGACAGCTCCCTTTAGCAAGCACTTCACCCAGGAGCCCTTTGGAGAGCTTTCAGCTGCTTTGTCTCAGGAGTGGCCCTTAAATGGGCAGGGGAAGACAGCAAAGGCAAGGCTGAAAGTAAGGATGCAGCTGCTGAGGATGCACAGCGTTTGCACGCTCCCCTCCATGCTTCTGGACAAGCTCTTGTATGAGGCTGTGACCCTTGCACCCAAAAATTGTATTTCAGACAAATTTTTCCCATTGTGAAAGCAGAAGGAGTATTTCCCAAGACACGTGGGCAGCTCTGCTGCTTTTGAAGTCAAGAGCACAGTTGAACATTTCGGTGTGTTGGCACCTTGGAGTAGATTTGAGATCCTGTGCTCCTCACCTGCCCTCAGGAAATGCATCATTTCGGGCTCCTGCTCACCTGCTTTGCAGGAGCTTTGTGCAGGACAGCCAGACCAGATGGAAAAATGGGCAAAAGGGATGAAAATATTCATACACATTAAGGTTCCCATTAATTATTGAATTACCAATTCACATATTGAAGAATAATTATTAATATTTATAGCATCCAGATTGCTGATGATAGATTAACTGTGATGGCATAATTTAGCAAATATTTTTAAAATAAAACATTTAACAAATAACATTTCCACCATTTTTTCCATCTTAAAAAAAGTGTGAAGGCCTCATGAATATATGCAATCCTTTCTGATTTTAAAGCATGCTTTTGAATATTTTATTATTGTTATGGATTGCTTTGTTGTTGATTTTATCCTCAGGTTGTTTCCCAATGAACTTCTACCCTCTAAGGCAGAAAGAAACCTATGGCAAAATCAGCTTATGGTAACAGCACTATAAATCCACTGTGTAAGTACAGTAGTAAGTAAATGCATTATGTGGCTCTATTTCATTCTACTGATTTCTCTTTCTGAAGTCTCTGTAGAACAATGATTGATGTATATGAAAACCATTTAGCACATATTAAACTGGGGAGGCAAAATATTATTTTAAATTTTTCCAAGATCCATTGATCCAAATTTGTGTCAGAATCTCCTGAAAGGTTACATTGGCTCATGTTTTGCAGTATTCATTTTTCATTGTAAAAGTTCCTGCGTGATATTGCAGTAAAATCTAACAAATGTATGGGTGTCAAAATGCAAAATTCCACAAATTTCTGAAACAAAACAACAAGGGAAATTTGCAGTTTCTTGAAAATGTCAGATTTGTTAAGGCTTGTTTGGGCTTCTTTGTTAAAAATGATTTGCTTGTATTTTTATCCCTAAAAGGTTTATTTTATTAGAAAAATGGTTTTGGGGCAGATCTTTCCACCTGATCTTACAACAAGCCTCTGCCTGCCATATTCCTCAGGCAGGAACTCTTCCACCAGATGTTTGCTGTGAGTGATATTGTAATGTTTTCTCAAAAGTACTTAACTGCAGTTCATCAGGAAAAATGATTCCTTGGCTTCCCTTCGCAAAAACACAGTGTCAAAAATAGACACGAGATCTTGTTATTTATATTGCTGAAGTACTGGATGGCCTTGCCTGGGAACAGACTGTTCCTGCATCATGATCTGCACTGGGAGAGGGGCCTTCACTGAAGAACCAGCTCTTGAAGGAGACGAGGCAGACGAGGAGAAGGTGACAAACGGAGCATCCTAAAACTGCCGCACACAAGCGATGGTGGAACACCAGCGGCAGTCCTGAGTCGCTTCCCAGAGAATCCCACCACTGTCTGTTCATGCATCTCTCCTCCCCATCCCTCCTCTCTGGCAGCCAGGATAGGCCTGGGACATGCTCCTGGTGAAAAGAGGTAGAAAATTCCTGCCTAGCTCCAGAGTTTGTACTGAGGAATGAGCGTTTTAAGGAAGCAGATCTAGAAATGTCCCGGGCTATACCTTGTAGCTCAGCTGAAGATGAGCTGATAGGGAATGAGGATGACTAAATTTATTCAGTCAGTGGGTGGACATTCCTGTCTTGCAAAACCATGATGGCTGATCCATCATAAAAAGTTGGGCTATCAGACTGCTATTTAGCAAATAAAACCTGAAAAATCCTCTTGTACATGTAAAAAGATGCCTTTCTGCAAGGTGTGAGGGTCCAGCTGCCCCACCTGCCCGTGGCATTGCTTTAGTTACCGCTTCAGAGGCATGGATAGTGAGGCTGGTCCTTTAGGAGATCATCCACTCTGAAGCTCAGAAAGGAAGCTGGCTTGCAGGGTCCTTTTGTTTGTAAATGTGCCTATTGTAGTTTATTTATTCAGGGTTAAAAAAAAAAAAAAAGAAGAAAAAAAAAGAAAAAAAAACCAAAGAAAAAAAAAGAAAAAATTGAAAATGCGCAGTTTTTCCAAAGCATTGGAATATGTTGCTAATTTCTTTGTTAGTGCCCTTTCAAGGGTGCATGTGCCTCTCCACGAGACTGCTCTGGACATCAATTCCTTCTGCCCAGGGTCATTCTGCAGCTGTAATCTCCCTGCTATTTTTCTCCTGGGGAATATGCAGAGTTTTCAAATAGTATTTCCTTGCCTAAAAGACAAGACGATGCTTCTTTAGTAGCTGCTGTTCTTTGAGTGTATGTGAGGGCTTTGTCATCAGGCAAGATCTCTTTGGGATTCTGCCTCCTCGGGTGTATCCGAGGCTATTTCTTGGCATGAAGTAATTGGAGGCAAGGCAGTTTTGCAGCGGGAGGCGGGGGGATGCTGCCTAATCACAGCCTCCTCCCTGCTCGTGTGCTGTGCCTGCTGACAAAGCCCCGCTTGCTGGAGGCACTTGTGTTTGGTGGGGCAAATCAGGTCACCGGGATGTGCGGCTGCCTGGTGGCTAAAGCAATCAGCTGGAGCTCCAGGAGATGGGAGTCAGGACAGCACCCGCCGCGGGGAATGCGGGCACCCTGCGAGGGCGAGGTGGCATTACCTGCCCGCCTGGCAGAGCTCGGGCTGGGAGCTGCTCTGGCAGCCTGCTCATTTGCAAATAGATGCTCCTGCTCATCCAGGTGTGAGGAGAGAATGGGAGATGCCTTCTCTGGAGCAAGAGGCTTGCCAGCAGAGTTCGTGCTGCACTTGAAGGGAGGCGAACTTCCACAGTGTCCCAAGCACCCACAGAGGGGAAACAGAACCATGCGAGGCTGTCACGAACAGCACCAGCCTTCCTCAAACCACTGAGCACTTCAGAAACATCTCTGAATGACCAGGGTGGTGCTTTCAAGTCTTTTTACCCATGAGCGTAAATGCAAATTGAGATTTTCATCGTGCGGGATATAAGAGAAACTCGGGTGTGACGCACTGAAAAGCCTGACCTATTTATCTCCCTCTGCAGCTCAGGCCATGGTGATCTTCCAGAAGCAAAGCTCTTCTCATTCAGACATGCAGAGCTTGAAGCTGCTCCTCGTGTCAGGCACAGGACTAGGATGGGTCTGCATCATGCAAAGAGCTCATTTTCTGAGGAGCAGTTGTTGGGCACAAATAGTTTCTCCAATGAGACAGCAGCTCCCTTCCTCATCTTTGCCACCACAGCTGGAAGCCAAAATGAATTATTTCATTTTTTCAAAGTCTTAGGTTCCTGCAAAGGAGATTCAAGTGGAGCTTCACTTGGTGGGACTTCTATCTCATTTTAGGTTTTCCATTGAGAAGCTGCTGGGCTTATCCCACTTCCCTACTCACACTAAGGCTGTTGGTTCAGCACCAGGGAGTGGCTGATGGATGGAGCTGTCAGTCAAGATGTGCAGTTCCTCAAAGGCTGCTGCTCAGAGGCAGAAACATTGCAAAACGAAAGTTTCTTTTGGAAATTGGGGAAGAGGGACAGGTGAAAATGGTGGCAGTGACATAGCAGGCTTTCTGCTTGCACCTGTTCTTATCCTCAAAGTTAAAATCTACCATTCTTGCAGGAGGAGCAATGCAGGATTGAGCAGTGCCTTATCCTTTACTGGTGAAGTCACACCTGGTGAGGAGAGGGACCATCAAAAAATGGTTTTCCTGGAGAAAACATGTCTTCCTGGCAGATGGCTTGGCCAGCCAGCAGGGATTACAAGCCTCTCAGGGAACCCTTTCTTTATGGCTAGTGAGAAGGTGATATTGCTTGTGACAGCATAGAAAGATTGGCTGAAATAAAATAAAGAGGTTTCCATGGTGATCCCTTCATATTGCAGTAAATTTTCATCTTGCAGTCAGCTGGGTTATGCTTCTTCCCCCAGAGGAAGAGTCCTGGGCTCCCCCTGCATTATTGGTTCCTGCTGGTGCT
>VWYP01003016.1:872-11943 GCA_013400435.1 Pycnonotus jocosus | reverse complement strand
AAAAAAAACCCAAAAAAAAAAAGAAGAAGAAGAAAAAAAAAACACAAAAAGAGATCACAAGCTGACCAACTCTGCAGGAAGAGGTTGAGAAAGTCTCAATTTAATAATAAATTAAAAGACATGTAAGAAAATAGAAGACATAGGCTCGAGGGTTCGAGGCAGTGCTGTTGAGCTGCAGTGCCTCAGGTCCCAGGTAATCTGCCTGGGGTGATTGCCCTCATCTCCCCAGGAGTGACACGTGGGTATTGCCACGGTCAATTTGCTTTGCAAATCTACCTTTGTGTCTTTGGATTAGCTTTATTTACTCAGGAATTCTGGAGGTAATGTGGAGGAATATTCATGGTTCTGTTAGTTAAAAATCTCCTCTTCTTGTTAACATCATTTCAGCATGTCATTCAAGGCAAGCACCTAGAGCAGATACTTCGGGGATTAGAAATACATTTTTCTTCCTTTGTTTTGAAATACTTTCTCTCAAAATTAGGTATTGAGTTACCTGCCTTTGCCAGAGAAGCTTTGCAATGCTCCCCCACCATCTAGTTTTATTCCAGCAAAAAGGTTTAGCACATACTTCTTTATTTAAAGCAAAGGGGAAACTTTCAGTAGGAGTCCAGATTACCCTGGACAGCCTAACAACCTCAGCATGTTGCACCTTGTAAACAGGACTTTCCATCAAAGACCACAGGCATATTTAGGGAAGACTCAAAGGCTCCTCAAAGCATAGGAGGAGGGAAAGAGAACCATTTATAGCACAGTCAAACACACTGAAATTGCATGAAATGGTGACTTCAGATCTCAAAACTATCTTTGGCTATGTGGCCAAGGGCTGCAGCTTTTTTTACCAGCAGCACTTGCTAAAGACAGGCTGGAGCTCTGTTTCACCTGTTCTGCTGGTCACAGACTCCCCTGCACTGCTCCCTGTGGGATCCATCCAGCAGCAAGCACTGGGAACATGCTCAGAACCTCGCTGAGGCAGCCACCAACTCCAACAACGTGGCAGCTGCAGGAGTTGTTACTTTTTACGAAAAACAAACGGGGAAAGTTTTTTTACAATTCCCGTTTGTTACAAAGCGTGCAAGCACCTCATTAACTCCGATGGTGTGGTATTTTTGGCTGGTTGCATTGCTGAGCATGTGTTAAGCTCCGATGAAGCCCAAGAAATTACCTTTGTAACAGCAGTGGTATCTTCTGAATGCAGTTATCACCTCCCCAGCGCTGATAAGGTGTGAAAAATGATCTTCCCATCTACAGTTGTGTCAACTGAATGCAATTAGCACCTCTACATGTGTTTAAAATCATGACCGCAGGTTATAAGTTTGCAATACATTAGCACTTAGTCCCATCTTTGTGAAGTGAGGGGGAAAAGAAATCTCAGCAAAACTGGTGCAGTGAATACAATTAAGTACCATTAACATTCCATTAACTATTTTTAATGAAGTAAATCCAGCCCCAGATAAGTCAGGGACCCCTGAACGATAGGTTAGGGACTTTCCTTAGCCCAGGACAGGAGCTGCCTGCTCTATAGACGTGTCAGAGGAAAGTCTCTATTCCTGTTAGACCTTGGTTAAACAGCTCTATTAAGCTGGAATGGACAAGCCAGGCTTTTGCCTGTGTTCTTAGGCTAGAGGCACACCAGGATGCTGCACAGAGTGCAGGATGTACTTTCTTAAAATGCTGCCGTCTTTGAAGGGAAAAAAGAGAGAGGAAGAGGCAGAAAAAAACCACCCAGTAAATTGTTGCTCCTTTGCTGCAAGTAGCCAAGTCCCAGTGTATTGATCATTTATTATATCCTTCTCAGGGTACTAATCTCTAACTGCACTAAAAGAGAGCCTGAGTACGTGTCTGTACGGACAGCTCTTCTTGGTGAAATATATATTGCCAGCAGTCGCCAAACTTTTTTTTTTTCTTACTGTTTTTCTTCCAAGTTTGACTGAATAAAACTTCTTATATGGATGCTCAGTGTGACTTACACAAGGGCTTCAGTAATTTTTTTTTTTTTAAATGCAAACACAGCATGCATACAGAATGGTCATTTTCAGACATCAAATCCTTACACTGTTCATAGGAATAACTGAAAGGTGCAAGTAAGAATCAGTGCAGACACCCCCTCAGTGGGACTGAAAGATATGCTTTGGAGATGTGAATGTGTCCAGACCAGTCTCTGTGCCTGGGCTTGTCCAGCCCTCTTTGCCCAAAGCCATACTTTACAAGAAGTTTTTCTGAAATCATTGACTACACTCCACAGCAGTGACAATCCCCATGCTGGGGCTTGGGATGGAAGATGGTTCCAACAGCATCAGCTTCTCTATCTCACCTCTGTTCATTTTCAAAAAGCTATCAATTTTTCACTTTGCAGATGGATCTAGAACAGCCGTGACTTTTTGGTTTTATTTATTTTTAATTTTTATTTTCCTTTTTTCACTAAATTTGTAATTGAAAGGGACAGATCCTAATCTGGGACACCTGACAGTGGATGTACAGGGCTTCTCCCACTGCTGGCAGCAGTCCCATGCTGGTACAGACCCTGTGGCTGGTATGGGTAGAAGGAAACCCCATGGCCAGCTCATTTCTCCCCTTCATAACACAGGACATAAAGCTTTACTTAGTGATCCTTGCACAGAGCCAGATAACTTGTGGCTGAACTAAGGCATATCTTTGAGAATAACAATTTCACTGCAGTCTGCTGTTGGCCTTCCCTTGTTTTCTCTGATTCCCACAAAGCAGGGCAGTCTGCAATACCAGAGCAGCAATATCTGCTCTGAGAATGATGAGCACCTGCAGAGAGCTCTCTGGAAGTGAAATTGGCCTGGTTCTTTACCACAAAATCCAGTCCAATGAAGCAAGAGAGCTTTGCTGTCTGAGTCAGTGCATCAGTGGTTAGGTCTGGCTGGTGTTGGCTTTGCTGTTGGCTTCTTTGACTTTCTGGTTATATGAAATCAACAACATGAAAATTGTCTGTTGAGGATTCACACCTGTACTCTTCCTTTTATTAAATCATGTCTTTTAGTAGTTTCCTTACTGCATGGGGATGAATGCCTCTCTGCCATGCATTGTCCACATGTAGTAACACCTTTCAGTGCCTCAACCCTGTTTTTCACTGGCCTGGCACTGATGAAAGCTGCAAAATCAATCTGCTCCCTTTCCCAGGGCAATTCCCGCTGGCTCCAGGCTCTGGGAGCCACTCTGGTTGTCACAGTAGGAGCTGCCAGCAGGAAATAGCATCCAAACAAGATGAGGTTGCACCCTGTAGGCAGAGCAGAGCAAAGACCCTGCTGGCTGTGGGGGAACACGAGGGACACGGGGGCTGTGCCCAGTGGTTGAAAGGCACTGCAGTGTGGTGGTCACCAAAGCAGGTCAGGAAAGAACGAATCTGTTCAAAGGAAAAGTCTTAGAGCCAGAGGTGAGATGAGACAAATCAACATTATGAGGAGTAAGTGGATTTGGGGCTGCAGCAGCCCCTCGCCTGGAGCTGGAGTGTCCTGCGGCGCTGACAGCCATCCATACTGGAAATTAAATTCCACTCCCTCAGCCAGCCTGGGCTGCGGCCCCATGCTCCCCACAGAAGATTGCTGATGGTGCACATTGCTGCAGGCTAAGCCCCAGACCTGTGAGATTCAGCCAGAGAAGCTTCAGCAGTCCCAGGAACCCCAGGGTTCTCCAGGAGCGGAGTTCAGCTCATGTTGGATGTGAGGGCTGGGATGAAACTGAGGCCCTTCCTTGGCTGCTGGAGGGCTGCAGGTCAGCCTATTAACCATGGCATGTTGTGGGATGCAGGAGCTGATCCTAACGTCCTGCTGCTGTGAGTGGGACTGGACAGGGAGTGTTTCCCTGCAGCCTGCCTGGCTTCCATTTCCATTCATCCCAGCCTTGCCAAAAGGGCTCAACCAATGGACCATGGAGCCCAAAGATCTTGTTGAAGCTATGGGAGGGGGCTGCAATCAGCCACAGGGTGAAGCATCCCTTCCTGAGCCGAGGTGCAAATCCCTGTTACACTATCCTGCCTCTGTGAGCTGAGGTACAGATATCTGAGGAGAGGAAAAAGGGGCCTGAGGCTGGGAGAGATCTCTGTGTCAGCAGGGCCTGATAGGACCTTCTGGCCCCAAGCAGAAAATTCCAAAATCAAAAGCATGATCCTTGCTTGTGACTCCTGCTGGGTTTTCCAATGGTACACTGGGGAAAAGCAGTTCATTTAGGTTAATTGCACAATGCAGATATTTATAAAATGGTATCTGTTTAAACAGAGGAATGTGCCTTTTCCTGATGAGGTCTCTGAAAAAACAGCAGTGTGTCACTTGACCCAGGCCTTTAACTGGAACCGTCTTGGCAATTTAATGAAATTAAATGGCTGGACTGTGGGGAGTTCATTAGTAAGTAATCCAAAGGCTAAAGCTGTGTGAGCTAGTTCAGCTCTCAAATGCTTATTTGTGTTTGCCAGATCCAGTAAAGTGAAACCCCTTAATAGGTGCTGGCAGTATTTGTAACATGTTCTCCTCTGGTCTGGAGACTGTCACACAGGCATTGGTGTGATTTCATATTTCTACATGAAGTTTTTTTATAAAACAGCACCTCCAGGACAGCCACAGGGTCCCCTGTGAGCCACCCTGTGTGTTGGGTGGCTTTGCAGAGGAGTTTCTGCTATTGGTGCCATGAACCTCTTGCTTCTGGCAAAGTAAGACAGGGAATCTCATTTCTTTCCAAAAAAGCTTTCAGAGGTGGCTGCTGCTGCCAGCAGTGCAGTGCTGAACCTGAGAGGGACTCTGGCTTCCTTGTCATGCTGGGCCATGGCTGGGATTATGGGCTGTTTTATTTTGTGCTGTTTACCCAAGGGTGGGGACCAGGGATGTAAAGTGCCTCTGGGATCCTGGCAGGTTGTTAAAAACGATGCTGAATTGCTGCTTATTTCTTGTGAGTGGGGATTTAGAGGAGTGAGAAGGGTAGGAATCTTCCTCCTGCTGTGTAAAGGACTTCTGGGTTTCCAAAAGTGAATGTGCTAAAGTTTCACTCTTTAATTCACCAGATATAAGCAAGATTTACAAATAAGTGAACTGTAGCACCACTAAGAGTTTGGCAGTGAGTTCACTAAAGGATATTTGAGATAGTCAAGGGAAAAGCCTAACTGCAAGATACCTGAATTTATTTTTCATCCAAACCCTGTGCTGGCCCTTAAGATTCATCCACCATGAAAACCCTCAGGGAAGATTCTCTACCTCACATCCTAGAAGCAGCACCTAGTTTTTAAAAAACTGTTTAAAATGTCTTGGTGTAAATTTGGTACAAGTCCAACACCATCATGTGGCTGGAGTTGAAGGGCTGTGGATTAGATCCACGCAGGAAAATTTCCGTGACCTTACATCCTACCAAAAAATGGGGTTTTCATTAATGAACTCCATTTTGTGGGAAAATTCTTGCTGGATTTACTGTAGCTGCTCCACAAGTTCTTTTAAAAGTAAATAATGCCATTAGACAGGTGTTTCTGGCAAAGAAATTGAACACTGAAAGGTATGGATATTATAGAGGGAAAAACCATCAATCTGAGCAAGAGATATCCCAAATATTGTCAGATCCGCAGTGGTATCAGCAGCACAGATTTTGTCGTGGAGTGTGTGAAATGCCTCTGGAATCAAATAGGATGGTCACTGCCACACTTGCAGGAGGCTTGTGTCTGGTGATTTACAGCATGGCACTGCAGTCCCAAAAGAGCTCGTGCTAAATTAGGCATTGCCAAATGGAGCTTCCGTGTCTTAAATTCACACCGTGGAAAAAGACTGGAGATTTTATCCAGAGGTGGGGTGTGAAAGGTCCTGTGGCAGCCATGAGAGATTTTAAGTTCAGCTGAAGCCCTTGTAACAATCCTGTCTTGTCTTCTCGTCTGGGGGCTTGGCCCAGCTGCTCACCTCTGCAGGTACCTCTTCTCCTTCTCCTCCTGGCTCAATGAAGTTCAGGGGCTGATAAAAAGACAGAATTAGCCACAGCTCTAAAAATCTCCACTTCCAGTGTGGTGCTGGGAAGGGCACTGATGTGCCCCTCCCCACTAGTGCTGCACAAGCATGGGCTTCCAGTGAGACAGGTGGGGTTGTATTCCTAAATGCAGCTTTCCACATGAAACAGCATCCTGGCAATCACATCCAAGCAGTCTTTCTATGCTGGGAGTCCTCTCTCAAGCTCCAGGCAGGGCAAGGGCCACACACAACCCAGCTCATGTCTCAAGGTGCTGCTGCATGTTCAGGCTCACACGCGAGGACAAGTGGAGACAGCAGAACGCGGGCACTTCTCTCCCAGGCTGGTGTTTTAGTATGAAAAACCTGTCCAGAACTGTCAGGAGGTGTGAGGAGGTGCGGGGTGCTCCCGAGAAACACACCTGGAGCACTCCTGCTGGGGTCTGGGTGGGAAAGGTGGTGCTTTTCCTAGCGAGGGAGGCAGGGACGGGCAGGAGGGACAAAAGTAGCACAGCAACGACATCTTGTGCTGCATAGTGATGGCTGCATGTTCCTGCAGGAGAGCTGAGCGCTGCTACTGGGAAGCCTTTTGTCCCCCTGCTCGGCTGTGGCAAATCCCTTGTCCCCCTGGTGTTCCCATTGGGGAAGGGGGAATGGAGCCGACAGACAGGGAAGAGCCTTGTCCATAGGACAAGGAGTCAAAGCAGGATTTTGGCAGCAGCAGATGGGGAGGAGGGATGAACAGGCTACAAAGGAATGTTCTGCGTATTGCACTCTCTTTTTCCTTTCTTCTTTTACTATGGCATTGCTGCAAAGCACTGGAATATCCCCCGAGTGCTCTGTGGAAACCTGTGCCTCACCCATCTGCAGATACCTGCAGATATGAGGTACACCAGCAACATTCTGTTTTCTGTTTGCAAGAAATTTGCTAGTGCAAATATTCTGTCATATCTGGGGATCACAGTGGCTGAAGACCCACTTTGAAGATACAGACCAGCATTGCATCCCAAACAATAGCAGTAGGACCCATCTCTGACCATTTTGACTGCACCAAAATGCCTCCAGACTTGCACCCTGGGACTCAAAATTCAAGGTTTGTAGTGGAGAGGTGGCAGTAAAGTCTGAGAGCAGGTCGGGTTGGTGCCCCAACACTGTCCAAGAGCAGCCTCTGTGAGGTTGCTAAATGGGCAGGATTTTTTGAGACCCTTCAGTTGTAACCTTGGTTGAATTGTGACCATGTTTATTCTGAATTCATGCCAAATCAGCCAGTTTTGGAACAGTGGTGGATGAATTTCATTTTGAAGCTTTGTCTTTGCCCACACCGATGCCTCCTTGCAGAGCTTGCCAGAGAGGGGGTAATGCTCCAAGATGTGTCAGAAATAAAGAAAAAACCCTTGCATAAAATCCTGCAGCATCCAACTGCCTGGCTGAAGGTAACCATGAGCAGAAAGCAGCTCTTGCCTGGCCTGTGCTGCATTATGTCTCTGGGTAGGGTTTTTGGAGATGCCTGCAGCACGTAGCAGCAGAATGGCTGCCCAAAGTCAATGACACTTTGTTCAGAACAGCCTCGGGTGCTTTTGAAAGGCTTGGCCTCTTGTGTGCCTCTTTAAAGACCTGTAAATTATAGTTAATTCCTGTGGCTTAGGTGTATTAGTTGATAGAGCCCAGGATTACATTCCTGTCCTTCTTAGGATCCCGACTAGACAGCCTGGATTGAAGGGTTGACAGGGTTCAGGAGCAGCAGCTCCTGCCTTCAACTTCAGTGTCCCATTCCCCAGCCTGAAGGGACAGGCCTGCCCACTGCAGCTGGGACAGTGCTCTTCCTGCATAAGAACTGGAATTCATCCAACATCAGTTATTGGGGAACAAAATAAAGTCAATTAGGTTGTGTTCATCATTCTCCAGGTCACCTCCAGCTGAGAAATGGGGCTACTGGCAGGCTACCCATGCAGGGAAAAAAAAGAGCAGCTGTGGTTTTATGTGGTTTGTTATGCCATCTTCTCTCTTTCATGTGGGAATGAAGGTGCCTGCTGCACCCAGGCTGAAAGGAAAGCCAGGGTTGTACCCAGGCCACCTGCCCACAGAGCTGCCATGCCATTTACCTGGCTGAGAGGGTTTTCTCACTGACTTTGGTTTGGGGTTTTTTTGGGAATATCAGTCCTTCCCATATTGTTCACAGATCATCAGGAAGAAGCACCTCTCCTAAATGAGTTAAAAACCTGACAAGTTCCTATCTGACCTGTTATTCACTTTGGAGCAACTTCTGAAATTGGCTGTGGATATTGAACCATCTGCAAGGTTTAATCTGCTCCATCACTGGGTATTCCAAACTATTTTGATTAGAAGGAGCTTGTTGCCTCCCATAGTCAAGGCTGTTGGCTTGAGGGGCAGATTAAATAATCCCAGCCTGTGCCTCAGGTAAAACACAGTCTGCAGGAAGTAGTAGAGGACTCTAGAATATGGAAGGTGTGTGATAAAAGAATTTTCAGAAGTCACTGGTTTTGTCCAAAAACCAGTGCCACAGCTCGAAGAATCACAGACAAGGGCTGGTGCTTTCATCTGGATGCTTGTGCAGCACTTTACCTGTGGAGCCTTGACTTTTGTTGTGGTGTTGGGCTTTGTTGCTGGATTCCATCGAAAAGGGGGCACTGTTGTGCCTGTCCTCTGGGTCTGATGAGAATATTCATCTCCCAGAGGCCATTTTCAGTACTGCCACAGCAAATCTCAATTCTGCTGAGATTTCACCAAAAAAAACCCCAAAAAACCCCCAAAAACCCCCAAAACTCAGAAAAACCTTGTCTGCCTCGATATCTTCTCAGGCAGGTTCAAAATGAAGACGAGGGTTGCCCTCTTTGTGTGTACTGCAATAAAAATTATATGCAGAAATATATCCAGGTAGTTTGCTGCTCTAAATCTTCCTCTGCTGGAATGGAAAAGGGTCTATATAATTAAATTTGTAGTGTCTTGGGTATCTCAGAGTAAAGGATACTGAGCAGAAGACAAGAGGCTCCTGTCTATGTCCTGGGTTATAGATCAACTCCTTGAGGTGAGTGTTTAGTTCTGTGGGCTTATCCCAGCATGGTTGTGACAGCCCTGAAGGTGACATTGTGTGATGGAGTTGTAAGTCAGCACTGGCATCAGATCCCGGTTTGGAAACTTTTTTTGGAGGCTGCCTGACCCACTGCCTTGGCCAAAGCAGAGGGAGAGCAATGGCCATGGCTGCTCCCTTTACTCTTGATTTTCACTGAGGTTGTTTGATAAGCTGTGGCTGCTCCATCTCTGGAAGTGTCCAAGGCCAGGCTGGATGGGGCTTGAGGCAACCTGGGCTCATGGAAGGTGTCCCTGTTCATGGCAGGGAGTGGAACTGGGGGGCTTTCAGCTTCCTTCCAACCCAAACCATTCTGGAATTTTTTGCTCCTCCCAGAAATTGGATTGGGTGAAATCATACCAGGGATGCAGCAGGTCAAAGGTTAGCTGTGTCACCTTCTTTTTCTGAATCTCTGCACACAGAAAGACCAGCTGCTGGTGAATCAGAGAAGCTGCTGGTGATTCAGAGTAGAAATAGCTTTGCACCAAGAAGAAGCCAATACTGTGTCTTCGCTCTGCCCACACTGAAGGCTAAAACCTTTCCATTGAAACTGGGAAGGACAGTTGGATTGCTCTTAGTCACCTCCAATGCCTGTGTGGATGGGGGCAAGGATGGGTGACAGGTGTGATTCTTTCCTTTTCTTCTTTTAAATTATTTTTCTTTTTTGCTTGCACCTGCAGACTGAAGTGTTGCAGACTGCAGTTGTTGATCACAGCATCTCAAGGACCACCTCAGAACAGTGCTGGGAGGTCCACTAGTGCTCAGGCTTGCTCTTGGAACTGCAGGCGCAGCAGAGAAATAAATGAACAAAGACAGGAGGGCAAGAAGTAAAGCTGTGAGTAAGGGCACAGAGTGTTGTGGAACAAAATGGGACTTGGCTGACCCTGGTGTTCTTGTTGAGGAGATGCCTATCTGGGTGCAGTGTAAAAAACTTGCAAGTGAACTACTTGTGTGTTGTGATGCACGTTTTCCCCAATGGTTTGTATCCAGTTTTTGAGCCCCCATGAAACTGGTTTGATCCTAAAGCTGCTGCCCCCAAAACTTTTTCTCGATCAGTCAAGTCAACCCTGCCCCTTCTTCTAGATCCCTCAGTGTCAATCCTCAGTTGTTCCATCCCCTAACCAGTCAGTCAATCCTCGCCCCTTCCCCTTGCTCCAGAAAGTTCCTCGACACCCTGTTGGCTCAACAACTTTGTACCCTCCCTGTGTATTCCCTCATTGGTTGTATCCTTGCAAGCCCCTCCCTGCGATCCTCCCCCACTGGAATGTCATTGGTTCCCAACCCCAGACTCCACCCTTGTACCTTCCCCTTAAAACCTGCTGCACAGCCATTGTCAGTGTTCCTCGCCCCCGCTCCTAGTTTGAGCCTTAAAATCCGACCTCCAGGCGAGGGCTGCTTTGCTGCTCTATTGCATCAATCCTTGGGTGACTGCTGGGGACCCGCAGGGCTCCAGGGGTTGTGTCATGCCCCCGCTGGGGCTACTGATGACAGTGCTGATGTCATCTGCCATGTCTTCAAGGGCTGGAAGAGAAAGGAACAGAACCACAGTGAGATCCCAGAGCTGAGGGGACCTGAGGAGAGCCCCCTGCCAGGGCCATCCCAGCTTGCTCATGCCATGGCCAGGAGGGAGCAGGGACTAATGGGATCAGCCAGAAACTGCTGGCCACGAATCTGCCATGTGTCCCTGAAATCTCGGTGTGCTCTGCCCACAGCACCCCTCGTCTGTACAGGAAGCAGAGCCTTCCACAGCCGGGGCAGGGATTGCAGCTTCCCCCGGCAGTCTCCGCTGACAGCCCCCATGCCCTCACTCACCTTTGTAGATGAGCTGGAGCTGTTCTCTCTGCCCCCTCAGTCACGGCCCCAGCGAGCGGCACAGCTCCCTGCCAGCGGCGCTGCCAGCCCTGTGGGCACACGGCCTCCTGGCCCGGCAGGGCTCAGCCCGGGCCCTTGCCGCACGCTGCCGCCCAAGGGCACGGCTGCCACAGGCACGGGCAGCAGCGCCGAGGGCAGGCGGGGCTCCACGGCGCCGGGCCCGGATGGCGCTGCCGGG